>VZTM01000952.1:0-43762 GCA_013400555.1 Jacana jacana
TTGGCTTTCTGGGCTGCCAGTGTAGGCTGCTGGCTCATGTCAAGCTTATCATCCACTATCACTCCCATGCTGCTGTCACCTGGTGTGTTGCAGTATCCCGCACCAGTAAGTTTAAAGCAACACCTTTGTACTGGGCCTGACAGGCATAGACTTAATTTTCTTCTGCCCCATCCCTGGAAGTTTTTAGGGATGGGCTGGATGGGGCTTTGAGCAACTTGCTGTAGTGGGAGGCATCTAATTAGGTGTCTAATAGCAGTCTGTGTGGTGGTGGGCTTTGGGTTTGTGATTAAACTGGTATTGGTAACACACCAGTGTTTTATCTGTTGCTGGACGGTGCTTGCATGGCATCAAAACTCGCTATTTTTCCCACTCTGCTCCCTGCAGTGAGTAGGTTGGGCGTGGGCAAGAGGCTGGGAGGAGATACAGCTGTGGCAGCTGACCCAAATTGGCCAAGGCAATATTCCATGCCCAGGGGTGGGCAGGGACATATCTGAAGGAGCTGGGGTGGAGTTGCAAGGAGGCGGCCTTAAAATTTGGCAGCATTTGGCAGTGTGCTGTTTGCTCAGCCTTGGCAATGCCTCCCTGTTTGGGTTCCCATCAGTTATGGACAAGGGGATTGTAACTACACAGTGTCACACGTTCTTCATGTCTGCCAATGCTCCCTGCATTTCTGTATCCCAGCTGCCCCAATAGCTCCAGTGGGAGAAGCATCACCTGGACTGGAATTTGAAAGACTTAAGCAGGGAGTTGTTTTTTGTTACAGTGTAGAGCCAGCATGTCAGCTCTCAGCTCCTCTCCAGATCACCTCTTTTTCCCCTTGTCCTGAAACTTTCATGCCCTACATCTACACAGGGATAAGCATCCTCTACAAATCAGCCATCCTTAGCAGCAAGAATGGAGCAGAATATCTTGCCCAGCAATAAAACCCGGGAGGCCCTCGTTCTGAAGTAGCTGTTGCTCAGAGACTGTCTGGGCATCCATCTGCCAGGAGGTGGCGAGTGATTGCTTTTGTATCACTATTTTTTTTTCTTCACTTATTAAACTGTCATTATCTTGACTCATGAGAGTTTTTTTCTTGTTTTTGCTCTTCCTAGTCTCGCTGGGTGTGGGAGTAAGTGAGCTTTTGGGTGGGTGCTCAGTTGCTGGCCAGGGTCAACACATGTGACATTAATCTCCATCTACATAAACATGTGGAAAACAGGTAAATAAGTTACCAAACTGGAGGTATTCAAACCCATGAAGGTCACAGATTTATTGAACATAGCAGGTTTACAGCACTGTAAAGCAATAAAAAAAAAAGCTCATCGTAACACTTGGAAAAAACATCGATAACAGAATGTACAGGGGTGATTACCAAAAGATGTTCTTGTACCTGATCACTTTGCAGTAACTTGCTTGTATCCCAAGATGCACAGCAGCAGCCAACTGGCACTGTATAAGTACAGGAACTGAGAACAATAAAGATAGGAAGGAAGTGTAGACACCTCATAAATCGGAAGTGCATACTTTGGAAGCAAGGTGAAGAAGGCTTTGGGTGACGTGGGCCATTGCAGGATGATTATGAATTGCCAGCATGATGTGTCTGTGAACAATGTGTTGTGATCTGGTGTGTCTCAGATGTGTGTCCAATGGAGATACGGAGGCAGGAATGGCACAGAAGGTGGCAAAAAGTCCATCACTCATACTTAATAAAAAATAAAGTAAAATTGGAATAACTTGGTTGTAAGATGTTTAGAGAAATGTTGATCCAAGTTTTTAAGCTTGGCCTATTAAGACAAATGGAGTGGAAATATGATTGCTATCTGCTCCATCCAATCAGGTAACAAAGGGAATAGGAAACATAAAAAGGAAAAAAGAAAACCTTAAGCATCCAGACAATACTGATATAATGATAAACAATTACAAGGTGGCTATTAATACCTCGGAATAAAAAAGTTTCTCATCACTAGCAGCTGAAATCAGATTCCAGAATTTCCTTGCCATGAAAGCAAATGGGACTTCAAAATTGCTTGCCACAGCACTCTGTAAAATTTATGGAAAGACTTACACAGCAAGGTGCCTGTGAGAGTAGGCTGGACACAACAAATTAACAAGACCTTTCTACTCCTGAGGTCTTAATACTGTAAAGGGGAAGGAAATTAGGTGGTGTTAAGTATCAGGAAAGTGTCCTGGTATGGAGATCTGTCTGGTAATGCCATTGACTGGCAAGAGAAGCTGCTGGATCTGAGACAATAACTGCATTAATAAGAAAGGCTTCTGGATCTTCCTCTCTTCCTGCAAGCAATTAAATAATTGATTGAATAGTTCTCAAAGTTGAAATTTTCCTTCGGATCTGATAAGATCATTTTATCAATCGAGGCCTACTGCTTGTAGAAATGGTGCTCTCTTCCACAGTGGGGTGAAGGCAATAAGAAACACCATTTTTCTTTGGATGAAGCAGTACTGCATAATACACATCATTTATCTGGGACTTGCTAAAGGCTAAAGCCTTTTACAATCTAATGCAAATGTTTAAATAAACACAACTAGCAGAGTAGTATGACGTATCTATTTTTTTACTGGAAACATAATAGGAAAGCAACAGTTGGTGCACAAAGGACTCTGGATTATGGACTTTTGGGTTTTTGAAGAAACAACATAGTGATTTAAAGTTTCTCAGGGCTAGATTTTCTCCATACTGCTCAGCATCCATAATCAGAGAAACAATTTCAACTGTTCTTTTTTAGGTACATGCACTTCCTTTGCTCAGACACCAAAAGAAAGGGTTTTTTTTGTTGTTTGTTTGTTTCAAAGTACATTTGATGGTGACCTTTGACAGCCTGGCCTTTTTTGGGTTTCTGAGTAGGAGCTGAGTGCTTACCAATATCAAAGTGAGAGCACCCCAACGCACCCAGACAATGCTACAGTTTATGTGCAAGCAGTTGTATCACCCCACTCATCACTCATCACAAGGATCTATTGGAATAGGCCCTTTCTGAGGAGGAAAGGGGCTTATGAGTTTTGTAGACTGGCAAAAGTCTTTAAAAAATAGTGCAATATAATAGCATAAATAAATATGTAAATTTGCTGATTTACAGCTTGTTTTGTATACCTCACTGGTCTACCAAGCTGGTGCATTGTATTGGGTGTGTCTGTGGCATAGCTGCACTGGGACAGCAAGAAAATTAGGCTTTCTGTTGTGTAGACTTAGCTTTATATTTTTATTCATTCAATTCTACCCTGAAGCTCACACAATAAAGAGGACTAAAAATAAAATGTCACTGACCATTTTTAACACACACAGTAAATAGCACATGAGAAGAGATTACTAGTTCAGGGGAAGATGTCCTACCACACAGGAGCTTATTGCTAGCACTGGTTTGAACCTTATGTTTGCTTTTGGTAAAATCCAATAGAATGAGGCAATAGGAATAGCCTTGATCATTGTACTTCTAAAATAAAATATGGACCCACATGATTGCAACTCAGTTAATAAGCACCTTAATATTCACTAAGCAAAGCCTGAGTAACATTTTGGTATAGCATTAGATTCAGTTACATCACTGCTAAAACTTAAAAGCACAAATTAGAATTGATTTCAGCTTCACTAACCAACTAATTTTAATGTAAACAGCAGTCATTTTTGCCTTCAAGAAGCAGATTTGTAAAAGAAAGCAAACCTGGCATTTGATGTATCACTGAGCACTTGAAAAATGTCAGTGTAGCTTAGTGAGGTAGTTTGTTTTTGCTGGTTTTTAACTCTGTCAGCTATGGAACTTTAGCTTTTCATTGAAAAAAAAATTCCAACCCTTTTGCCATATTGTGATCTCTGCTTTGGAAAAGAACAGTACAAGGCTTTCCAGGTTTAGCTTCCAGGCATAAACACACTCAGTTGGCTGAACCTATTCAGGAGCATTTAGCATCCATTCCAAGAAAAACATTATATTGGCCCCAACAGCAGAAGTATCTGAATACTATTTCATTTTATTGATTGCTGCTTTTCATTTTAGCACTGTCTTTTCAGCTTTACTTAAGGTCTTAATCCAACCAGTTTTTGGGCTGGTAACCAGCAGATGAAGTTGGCAGGCTGTGGAAATTACTGTTGATGAGGCAGCCAATACAATCATGTGTCAACTAGGAGTGAGCGTGCAGTGTGTTCCTTCAGCTGTACTTAACTACAAGTTTTTCCGACTCTGACATCAGTGCTTGATGGATTTTAGTTTGCACTAAAACGAGGTGGAGAGAGTGGGCATGAACGTATTTTGTAGATAAAATGTTCAACTAACAAAGAGACAAAGAGGAAACTGGGACATCAAGTTCTCGCAGAGATCTCCTATGTTCTGCTAAAAAGTCAAACTAAATGGCATTTTCAAAGCCTCTAAATTAGCCTTCTCCCAGTGAAGCCAGTGGTAACGTTCCCAGGGGTTGCAAAAGATGTCAGGTTAGGTCACTGTTCTTTAGGCCACTGAAAATCTGACCCATTATTATTTTTTTTCCTTTTTTTTTTTTTGTGTCTCTAATGTCATACTGGTGTCCTCTAGACCTTAAACCTCAAACTTGCTTCCTGCTTCCCTGAGTCTGTGTCATCACTGAGCCAGCATGCTGGTGGCCTCCACTTTGGTGCAATCACAGATTTCCCCAGTTAGGAGGAAAAGGCTTGTGTGTATTTGAGCTGTTGCCTCTGTGTAGTCTGGTTGTGCTCTCTGGACAAATTCCCTGACTGTAAAATACAGATAATGGCACTTCCCTGCCTACATGGATTATGTGGATTCTTCAAGCTTTCTAGGGATAGAAGCCAAAAAGTAATGTAATAGGTGATGTCTTGCTGCATATTTTATCTACTGGCATAGATTACTCCATTATTCAGAAAAACGGAGACACAGACAAGAAAAACAAATTAAAAGCAAAGAAAAAAGCACTATTAATAATAATGAAGAAAAACGAAATGGCATATGACCTGATTTCTACCAAAAAAATTCCCGCAGACACACAAATCACTACATTAAAGACAATTCTCCATATGATTAAATGAGCTTCTTTCAACTTGCCTAACCTTATTGCTTCCTTAAAGCCATTTACAGGTTTTTTTCTGGTCTGCACAGGCTTACCCAGATTATGAGAAGGGACTGCTCAGTGCATGTACTCTAGTAGTTCCCAGACATTCAAGTGGAAAACTGCTAAAGCATTAACGATCTGAAGAGGAGTCACAGCTGGAAACCAGTAGTTAATACACAAGGAGAACCACATGGGCAAGCATACACCCAAAAAACATAAGAGGAATCAGTAGACAAACATGTTTGAAATAAAAGGGAGAGTTCTTTTTCTGAATTTCCAAGAGAAATATTTCCTTACAAACTGCCATCAAGTCAGATAAAATGTAAAGTAGTACATTTGCCTCTTTTTGCTGAACCACTGTCAGCGCTGTGCTGTCAGGTACATTGGGCTGAAGTTGCTGAAGGACCATAAGGAACAATTAGACATGGAGTGTCCTTCTTCTGGCAGCTTTGGTCCGGTGCTGTCTTCTCCAGGCTGTTCTGTTCCTTGAAAGGAAACTGAAGGAAGCACGAGAATTTTGCTGCCTGGAAACAAAATCTGGTCGTTAAGAGGTATATGGCAGCTCTCCATCTCTGTATAGGGTTTCTGTAGATCAGCCATCACCATGCCAGTCAAACACTGAATCAGATCAATTAAATCAGCATGGGGCTAACCAGCCTTCAGAGCTGATAGTACATTTTATCCTTCCTATCTTGCTACAAGCGTTGCTTATTGAGCTTACTGCATCTAATGATTTTCTTGTGTAGTGGGTGGAGCTGCACAGTGAGAGGAACATGGCAGTTGCTGTTGCTGTTACCTCGAAGTGTGAGAAAGTTTGGCACAAAGGGTCAAATCTTCCCAGTCTTTCAGAGCAGCAGAATCTGTAGGCAAAAGGCACTATAGATGGTACCTTACTATTCATATGCCAAAAGCAACCCTCACTGCTTGCTGTCCTTTGAGTGCATGACTTTTATTTCCCAACAGTGACGTAATATTTCTTCTGGAGTGCTCTTCAGTGAATTTTTTTGAGGTGTACATTTTTAAATGAAATTATTTGGCTTGGAGTTTGCAATGAGCTAAGGTAGACATATAAATGATATTTTAGTCAAAGTCACGGCTTCCAAAGTGTTGTTTATGCTAAGCTTTGAGATATGCTTTTTTCCTGAGGGAGCCAAGCTGTTATGTATTCTCTTCTTAACCTACTCAGTAGTCAGATTTCACTGCCAGCTGAAATTATTAGAGATTTTCATTGTTGTTATGGAGTGGAATTATTAAAGAGATAATTATTATTGAATATTTCAGCATGCATCCTGTACTTAATCCATTTAACACACACTAAAAGGAGCCCAGATTGCAGTAGCAAGAACAAGTCTATAATTGTTTTAATCTGAAATATGAAGAAGGTTCAAGGTAAAGAGAATCAATTAGCAAAGGCAAACCTAGATGTAAAAATATACAGACTTACTTTTTGCTTTATAACACCATGATAAATCATCTTCTTAGAATATATAGTTCAATTTTAGTGTTTCCAGAGTGTTTTGCTAGTAGAGAACATAAACCCACAAGCTTTAGAAAACTTTGCATCTGCTTATGCCCTCAGGTTGGCTTCATTCTTGTTTCATGCTTGAGTCCTGTTTCTCTTCATTACAACAATGACACGTGCCAACCCAGAAAAAGCATTTGCCAAGGCTGGCTTCATGGATGCTAGCAAGCAGTGCCAGTTCACAAACTTTAAAAAAGGAAGACTCCCCGCTCCATGCCAACAAGAGAGCCAAGAGTGTGTGGGAGCTCTGCAGGCCTGTCAGGAGCTGCACCCTTTCTCTGGCAGGGATGTTGCCAGCACACCTCTAGCCATGACCAATTGAACTTAGCAGAACCTACCATACACCTGCACAACAAGTCTCTGCGTGAGCCTCTGAGGCTGCCCAACCAACTGGATGAAGTTGGGTGAAATTAATTCACTCTGATACTTCAGAGCCAAAATAAGAGGAACAGTCTGAATAAACCCTGAAGACTCTGTTCTCTTTTGTTTTGCTTCAGAGTATCAATTACATTTTTTAAAAGTTCTATATTTTTTTAAAAGGCATTTTCCATGCCAAAAAAATCAGTGTAGGAAATTTTAGGTCCAATTCACACATCTGTATAGGAATGTCAGCATTCTTACAGTGTCAGCAGAGTATTAGTCCTGATTTTTCATGCCCTTTAAATTGTGGAAACTGTTAGAATACCACCGTAAACAGAAACCAGGTTTACAGCCTGTACAATCTCAAACTTTGTGCATGTAGGCATACAGATGTATATGTACTAACATATAGAGAAGATCAAGACATGTTCTATTCTAATCTGCAGGACACGCTTTTCTTTTTTTTTTCTTGGCAGGGTGTTACTCTAGACCATGTGAAGAAATGCTATGTGACAAGGGCCTATAAAGTCAGATAGTCTAAAAGCAGATAGTCTAGAGTCAATGGAACTTCTTTATTCTCCTTTCCTGCCCTTGCTTATGTCGTAGATGAATGCTTATAATCCCATTTTCTGACAAGTTCTTCCCAAGAAAGAGATGTTTCTATTCCAGCCTTATGACTCATGCCTGCCAAGCCCTTCCCAGGCCAGAAAGAAATACAGGAGCTGATCTAAAGTCCATTGACTTCAATGGACCTTGATCCAGGGGCATAAATTGCATGTTTCTTCATGACAATTAAAACATTAACTTGTCAGGGCAGGCTCTAACTCAGTGAAACTACTTTAGAGTGAACCAGTTTTTTTTTTCCTCTAGAAGATGCACACTGTAAAAAACAATGGGAAAGGGTTTCAGACTTATTTTATTCCAACTGTTTGTGAAACATGAAGTGATGAGCTCCAATGTAGCACACTATCAAAGTAAAAGCAAGCATTGTGATTTTTTTCCCTAGCCCGTTGGCAACAAGCCATATAAATTACAATATAGACCCAAGTGTAGAAAATCAAATCATAAAATAATCAGAGCTCACAGTAAAATATCTCCATTAAAATAATGTACTTAAATGAGCTCCACCACAGCATTCTATTGCACTTCTGCACTTTAATGTAGCTACTTCAGCATTCGTTTTACTTCACCACTGCCACAAAGGAAAATGGTCTTTAAGAAATGACCACTGTCCTCTCATTGCTTCTTCCTTTGTCTCTCATTTTCTTAATTCTACCAGTTCACTCTTTCATTTTTGGTACCTCATGCCTAGATCCCTTTGTTTCCTCAGATTTTTAGTGTCACTTCCAGCTGACACAGCTGATCCCACTGCTTTTAGCAATTGGACACTTTTGTAGTGAGCCTGGGATTTCTTTATACCCCAAGCTTCTTGCTGACTGATACAAGGCACACCCATATCTTCAGGACTCTGCAGTTATGCCATACAAAATATTAATTCAAACTTGATAAAAGAAGTCCATAGCCCTGGAATTTATTTTGTGTTGACAGTATGTTTTAATCAAAGGGCTCGCCTCTCAGCTGGAAGTTTCAATCAGTCAAGGAAATGAGTGACCCACCCAATATCTTTGTACTCACTTACTTTGTATTCAGACAAAGAAAGAAAGAAAGAAAGTTTAAAATTTTGATCACTTTATTTATTGTGCGTTTTTTTCCAACACTGAATTGTGCAAATCCTTACATGACATGTTGGTTTTGGACAGTACCCATTTCATTTCAGAATAAAACAGCAAAGTAAAGCACACCAACGAGTAAGTTGGTCTAGTTGGGGGTGTTGCTGCTGACTGTGGGGAGCTTGGACTAGATGACCTTTTGAGGTCCCTTCTGGCCTGGACCATTCTATGATTCTGTGAGTGTTCAAGCTTGGAAATGCTAGTGAGCTTTACTTGCTGTGTTAATGTTGTAAAATGAAAGATGTTCCTCTGCCCCACGCTGTTTGACCTGTGAAGATTTCTGCTAGAAATATACCCATATTGTAATTCAATTTAGGAGAATGATGATAGAGAAAACCTTCTAGAAGTCTCCTCCTGCCTCCCTTTGCCACGTTTAATGTATTGCTGTAAGTACAAGAAAAAAGCTCTGTGAGTTGAGCTTGCACAACACTTATTGGATCCAGTCATCACTGCAACAACAATCACATCTGGAGCTGAAACTGCATCCTTAGCTCATCTTCCAATGGTAAAGCCTATAATAAGTACATAGGCAGGTTTTGTGTCATATGTTACAAAGTCATAAGCATAAATATGGCATAAAGCTGGATATTTCTGTGAGAATTTGGTTTAAAAACAAGAGCCACACAGAAAGCCCCTTAGAAAGGAACCTTGAGAAAACATTGAAGAGCCACAGTCTTCCCTCTGCCAAAAAAGCTGTTAAGAAATACTGCCTCAAAATCAAAAATTGTGCTGAATGAGCAAAGGAGTGGTCAAAGAAAAAACAGCTGATGCAAGGAACGTCCTCCACCCCCTTCACGCTCCTGCACTCACACACATAGGCAGAATGCACCCTCTTGCAACGGTTACAGACTCCTGACTGTAAATGTCGAAGTTCCTCAGGATAACCCTGTCTGCTCTCCATGCTGACAGACTGCATAACTTCAGAAAGGTGTAATTTACCCCGCTTTGGACTACAATGAGCAGGTCTGTCCATTAAAACAATTACCCTCTTTACTTACTTTTTACCCCTTGGCATAACTTCAATGTGATTTTGGTACGATTGCATACGCGAGAAAGCAAAAACCTACAAACTGGGCCAAATTCTGAACTTCATGTCCCCAAAACCACTGGAAGCTTTGTTTTAACAATGAGTTCAGAATTTGATGCTGATGAAAACAAGCTTTAGCAGCAACACGGGCTGGCCTCAGCCCACTATTCAAACCAGTGATCTCCCATGCAGGTTCTGTTCCACTCCAAGCCACAGTTCCAGCACCACTCAAATCTGCACTGAGGGCGAGGACACTTCATGTGCATGCAGCCACCTGCAAAATAGCAACAGAATGGCTTTGGTACTCGGCCAACAGTTAGAGATGTTAATCAACAATTAACAGTGTTCAAATCAGCTGTCTTAGGCGTTCGTTTACTAACCAAGTAGAATACTTAATAAAAGAGAAGTACAAACCTTAATAATATTTTCTTTCTAAAAGCTGCTACTCCATCTGTTATTGGGGTGTAATGTGCTGCTCTCACTTGAGGGACTACAGGAGTAGGAGGAATTTAGGAGAGACTGTGCTAGGGATAGGAAAAAGAGAGGACAATCTGTGGCCTCTCATGGCCAGTCATGGAGGTGTCTGTGCAAGGAAACTCTACCCTAGTCCATCTGTGAGCCAGAAGATGAACAAAATTAAATTATTTTTTGAATTTGGATTCAACAACTTAGAGATTTACAATGAGAATAAATCAGGAAATGCAGACTTTGGTGGCTGACTGCTGATTATATCAAAATGGCATTAGTAATTTAAGTTGATTTGATCCTCTTAGTATCTGCAGCAGCCTTTTGATCACTTCGATATTTCCTGTGTGTTGGGTTTCTTACTTGCCCATACTGTGAGAGCAGTTTTAATCTCTCTGCTCACAACCTTGATCAAATGTTTACTTTGCAATATATAAAAATTAACATTGTCAAAGGTCATTACAGAAATACAGTTCAAATGGAAAGTATGTTTCTTACCACACAAAGAGATCTCTTGTATAATTCAAACTGAAAGAAAAGCATGCAGTGTGAAGAAATGCTGAAATGTCATCTTGGTTTGACTCCAGATGGTGATAGGAGGTACAGGGAGTGTGTGTTCCCTACTGGGCAACCTGCTACCCTTACATCACCTTTTTTATAAGTGCCACCCCAGAATGATTCTTAGAAGGCAAGAATCAGCAGAAGACACAAGAACTTGTTTGTTAAAATGGGCCTGTCTGCTTCATCTGACAGAGAGAGAAAACTGGCTGTGATGGCAAGGTCTCTTTGTCAGTTTATATCTTTGTGTAAAGGATGCAGTTTGCCAGACGTTTTCACCTTATTCAAATGTAAGCACAGCAATAGCCAGCCTCCATGTTACAATGAAGGTTTCGATCCAGTCCTCTCTTATGATTTGTATCAAGCCATCACTGGATAAAATACATTTCACTTCTGGCACAGGACCCGAATCCCCATGTGCATCCCCTGTCAAGAGTGTGCTCTACCTGCTCAGCCACATAAATCGTGTTATTCGCTGCTACGTGGCAGCCGAGAGCAGCAGTCAGAGCAGAGAATGCTACGAGCAATGTGGCCTATGCCTTTGTGAGTACAACCGTCCTCTGAGAGGCATGGATGTGGGAATTGAGCTGGGGGAAATGGTTTAGTTCTTTCACTTTGGCTATTACAGAGAAGTTACAGGGATACAGAGGTATTCTACAATGGCCACAGCTATACAGGCTAACATAGCAAAATTATTGACATAGAGAAATATAGGCTATTACAGAAAAGTTACTGGCATTGTCACTGTTCCTTGTAAAAGACAGTGTCCAAAGAAGCATTTGGGGAGGGAAGTCGGAATTATTCTCTTGTGTGGAGTCAGTGTACTCCTCTGAAATACAGACTGTTGGCAGACTGCAGTGTACAGTCATCAGCCTCTTGACACCAGCTGTACTTAGCAGAAATGAAGTGCTCCTTTCAGTTTACGAATGTCAGCCTGGAAGCTGGCATGTGCAGTACCCATGAACAAAGAAAGCAAACACTGCACTTTTTAAGCTTCACATCTTTATCTGCAGAATCACAAAATCACTGAGGTGGGAAGATACCTTGGAGATTATCTGGCCCAAAGCACTGCTCAAAGCGGGGTCATCTAAAGTAGGGTGCTCAGGGTTGCATCCAGTTGGGTTTTGAATGTATTCTAAAATGGAGACTTTCTGGGCAACCTGTTCCAGTCTTCAACTACCACACAGTAAAAAGCATTTTCTTACATTTAAATGGAGTTTCCTGTGTTTCAGTTTGTGTCTGTTGCCTTCTATCCTTTCAGTAGGCACCACTGAGAAGAGTTTGGCTTTGTCTTCTTTGCTCCCTCCATCAGGTATTTATTTATGCAGTCCTTTCATCATCTTTTCCTCCCTTCTTTGGACTCACTCCAGTCCACGTCTCCATTGTATGGGGAAGCTCAGAACTGGACCCACCACTCTAGATGTGTTTCATCAGTGTTGAGCAAAGGGGAAGGATCATCTCCCTTGACATGCGGGTGATGCTTTTCCTAATGCAGCCCAGAATGCTGTTGGCCACCTTTGCTGCAAGGTCACGTTGCTGGCTCGTGTCCAACTTGTAGTCCACCAGGATATTCAAGCCCTTTCCATCAGGCTGACCCCCATCCTGTACAAGTGCATTTCCCTTTGTAGAACTTCATGAGGTTTCCCTCAGACCATTTCCCAGCCTGTTGAGGTCCCTCTGAATGGCAGCACAGTCAGCCAATTCCAGTGTGTTCAAACATTTCTAGCCTGCTGCTGTGGCTTTGGCACTTTGCAGTACAAGGCATTGTTCTGACATGGGTCAGGCTATAAGCAAGGAAAGGCCTTTTCCTGCTTATTATCCATTTTCAATAAATAATCTTCTTTCAAAGTATAATGGCCTTTATTTCCTCCTTGATACATTAGAGGATTTTTACAAGAAACTTGCCTAAACATTAGTGGGAGTTGTGTAAACGGTGTCAAATAGAGACATCCTGATTGTGACAAGTGACAACTGCCTGTAATTTAACAGTGAAGATTTTGTAGCAGAGTCTAAAAGAAAGTAAAGTCCTAGCACTGCTTCGAGCCTGACCAGAGGATTTTTTTTATTTGGCTATGCACAAACTGTTAAGTATGAATAGTCACAATTATTGCTTGTCTATTTCTAATCCAGTTCAAACTTCTGGTTTCCAGCCTGTTTTACAAGTCTGACCTACCCCTCTGTTATTCTTGTGTTACATTCTGCTGCCCACCTTGCTCTACACTTTGCCAAATCTTGTCTCGCCTTCCCACTCTCAAATTCATGCTTTCTTTCCCTCTGCTGCTTGTGCTTGAAGAAGTCTCCTACTTTCCATCTGCCAAATGCTGCCTTTTCTTTCATCAGATCCCAGATTTCAGGATTACATCCTATTTCTTCCTTGTTAATATTTTTGTCAGGTGTTTTCAGCATCCCATTGGAATAAGTGACTCCACAAAGCTGAGAATCATCCTCTATACTTAGTATTTGTGTAATATTTAGGTAAAATTTTAATATACTTTGATTAACATAAATACAATTAAACCTTGAAACAGCATAGAGTATAGCCTATTTACTGTTCCTGTTCCCCATTTTAACCACCCCAGTGCCAGCAGGTTACTTTTCTTCCTACATAGTAAGCATTGATTAGTGCAACCAGTTTATCAGGACTTATATTTCTTCCTCTGACCTGCTCTCCTGCTGGGGACATGTCACTGGGTTGAGATCAATCTCATCTAAATTCAGCTATACACAATGCAGATATCTACAGCAGGGCTAATTCTCCACACCCCGCTTTGAGGTGTGATTCTTCTGGCCTTCATTAGACACATGTTCTGGTTTGTCATGAAATGAGTTCTGCCCTACAAATCTCTGGGTTTTTTCCAGTGTCAATGGAAAATCTAGACGACTAGCTGAACATTCAGTCATATGAACACTACATCCTGTGTCTCTCCGTGCCTTATTTTCCCTGCCTATACCATGGCCAGACATTTTGTGAGGCTTAATTAGTGGCTTTATAACTAAGTGATTTAGATTTAGTGATTTCAAAACAATTTAGATAAAGCAACAGGGAAAATTCAAGCTCTGTGAGCTCTTCCTCTATTTGAACAATAGTGTGCATGTGTACACACGGGCATCCATACATTTGTAAAATGAATTTTAAAAGACAGCAAAGTATGAGGCAACTAATAAATTTACCATTTTTTTCTACTGGAATATTACAGCTGGGGCATGGCTTGGTTGTCTTCTTGATTGTTTCTCTAGATGCTTCTTCCCATCGAGCTTGCATGGCTGCATGTTCATCAACTACGTATCCCTGCAAAGAGAGAGAAAACCATCTGTGGGCACAATACTGAGAGGCTGCACTGGGACATGATGTCTACACTGAAGTGATAACTATCTACCCATAAGAAACAGACAGCAGCAACAGGAGCCAGGTAGGCTGGATTTTGTGAGAGATGCGTAATTTTTGCTTGAAAATACAAACTTATTTTCTCCCAGTGTGCACAACACATGTATTGGGTTAGATCCCATGCTGTGGGATGGCAGGGGCAGCTGCAGCAGCTGGAGCATGTGCCATCCTGGGGGTCCTTCCTACATCCAGCTGCAGCGCAGGCTGCTTCCTCCCTTCTGCTCACTGCCCTGATTGGCAGGCAAAGCCCTGGCAGGAGGATACAGGAGGCATCAAGCTGTGCTGCAAATGAACAAAGACACGTAAAGCAAAAGGCAAAGTGAAGCACAAGTCAGATGAACCTGGCTGAGACATTACGTGTTAGAACAATAGAATAGAATCATAGAATCACAAAATCATAGAAATGGTTTAGTTGGAAGAGACCTTGAAGATCATTGAGTCCAATCATTAATATAGCACTGCCAAGTTACCACTAAACCATGTCCCTCAGCACTGCATCTACAGATATCCACAGAGATCTACACATCTTTTAAATACCTTCAGGGATGGTGACTCAATCACTTCTTTGGGCAGCCTGTTCCAATGCCTGACAACCCTTTCAGTGAAAAAAATTTTCCTAATATCCAACCTAAACCTCCCTTGGTGCAACTTGAGGCCATTTCCTCTTGTCCTGTCAGCTGTTACTTGGAAAAAAAGACTGACCCCTACCTCAGTACAACTTCTTTTCAGGTAGCTGTAGAGTGTCACAAGGTCTCTCCTCAGCCTCCTTTTCCTCCAGGCTAAACAACCCCAGTTCTCACAGCTACTCCTGATAAGACTTGTGCTCTAGGCCCCTTACCAGCTTCGTTACCCCTCTTTGGATGTGCTCCAGCACCTCAATGTAGTGAGGAGCCCAGAACTGGACACAGTGCTCGATGTGCAGCCTCACCAGTTCTGAATACAAGGTACAACCACTTCCTTAGTCCTGTTGGCCACACTCTTTCTAGCAGTAGGTTTGATTCTGCTTCAGGGATTAAAGCAAAGAAAAGCAAAACCATCAAGGCAATGCCACGCTTCATAATACAGAATGGTGGGGTCCCTGGAATGAAGCTGTTTTCATAGTAAAGTGTACTCCTTTGTTTCAGAGGTCTAGATTTCATTCAATCATAAATCTATGTAAATTTAAGAGGCCTTAAGAGGCACAAGAAGAAACCTAAAATTTTGGAGACAGTAAAAAACACTAACCCATGAACAATGAAAGGAAGTAGCTCCCCGGAGAGAATTACACAGTTGTGAAAAGTCATCATGGAGAGTGTTTTAAAAGGGACTCCTGTGTTTGTCCTATTTACAGCTGGGACAAAATTACATAATCTGCCCAAGTGTTCTACTTGGCAATTTCCTACCTAAAATGATAGTACAAGGACAAAAGAGATGGTAGTGCCTTGGGTCATTTCTATCACAGGGGGTTGGCAACTATGTGAATAATAGCTGTAAACAATGAATGTAGGTTCCAGCCTTGAAGTCCTGTTCTCTCCATTCGTAATATGTGTTTTTTCAAGCATGTGGCAAAATTACAAGCTTAAACTAAAGGATATAATTTGTAATAATGCCTATAATTTGTTTGTGTATACCTTCTAAATATTTATAGGCTGTTATGTGGATAGATTTTTAATATTTATTCACATGGGTTTTATTTTTATATATGTATTTCTAGTAAGACAAGAAAAGGAAATTGGTGCAACTTTTAAACATGCAACATAATCATAACTCCTCTTGATTTCTGCTCAGCTACTACTGCTAAAACTTGTCAGTTGTTCCAGTGTCAGTAAGACCTAGATTATATTTCTTGGCTAAAGTCACCTGAGTTAAAACAGAATAGCAAAGAGCAACATCTGCAGAAACTTGTTTCCAGCTCATCTGTTGGCCATTGCAACATGTATCTTTAAAAAAAACGACATTTTTTAAAATCAGAAAACCTCAAAAATCTGTTTATGCCATTATTTCCTTTATTTTATGACCTACATCAGTCTCCTCTGCTCTCTAATCCCCCCCCACCCCCTCACTCCCCTTTTTTTTTTCCTCCATTTTGCTAGTATTTTTTATGTAGAGGTGCTGGAAAAAAACCAAAGTCTTCTCAGCTGTATCTTAGAAGTGACTTTTACTTTTGTCTCTACTTCTGGGGAGGAAACTCGGCCCTGCACCCTGCTGGATTATTCAGCAGTTCAGCAAAGGGTGACCTCTATACAACAGCACATCAGTAAGTTCTGGGAAACAGAAAAAGCTGCTCAGGCTAATAGCAAAGAACATAATCTGATATTGATCTTGCAACACCTTGATCTCTAAGGAAGGATGACTTTAGCAAGCAATCTGAGTTACCTCAGAGAGAGCTGAACACAGAGAGGGCAGAGTGGGGAACGCTCAACCTGGGCCTCAGTTTGCCCAGTAACAAAAGGAAGATTATAATAATTTCATCTCATTATAATGGGAATTAAATATTAAACATCCATACAGATGATTCAAGATGAATATTGCTATAGCAGTGACAAAACTGCTATTTTTTTCAGAATATTAGCTACATGAGAGGACCGGCTGTATTTTTAATTTTTGTAGTCAACCCAGAAGAGCTTCACAGTGGCTTTTTTTTTTTTCCAAATGGTCCAAATCCAAACATACTTTTTTCTTGCTCTTCTTGTCTTGTTATGCCCTAATAGTGAATGACACTGAGGCAAAATTTCACATGCCAAATTGCTAATTCGATTTATATGAAGATATTTGATCTTAGTTCTGAAAACAAAAGCTTGGGAAAATTTAGGAATAACTAAAATAAACAGCCTTAAACCACACGTATGAAATTCACCGAGAAAGAACAAATTGCTGAAAACAGCTGAGTGAATTATTATATTAATATTTTCCATTGCAAAAATTCTACCACGAAGTAGGTGCAGCAGCATGATATTTTCATCCCACTACAGCTGAAACATCCCTCTTATGCCCAATCTTGCTGATTGCTAAGTTTAAAACTTCCTGTTGCAGGAAGCAAATGCNCAGTAAGTTCTGGGAAACAGAAAAAGCTGCTCAGGCTAATAGCAAAGAACATAATCTGATATTGATCTTGCAACACCTTGATCTCTAAGGAAGGATGACTTTAGCAAGCCATCTGAGTTACCTCAGAGAGGGCTGAACACAGAGAGGGCAGAGTGGGGAACGCTCAACCTGGGCCTCAGTTTGCCCAGTAACAAAAGGAAGATTATAATAATTTCATCTCATTATAATGGGAATTAAATATTAAACATCCATACAGATGATTCAAGATGAATATTGCTATAGCAGTGACAAAACTGCTATTTTTTTCAGAATATTAGCTACATGAGAGGACCGGCTGTATTTTTAATTTTTGTAGTCAACCCAGAAGAGCTTCACAGTGGCTTTTTTTTTTTTCCAAATGGTCCAAATCCAAACATACTTTTTTCTTGCTCTTCTTGTCTTGTTATGCCCTAATAGTGAATGACACTGAGGCAAAATTTCACATGCCAAATTGCTAATTCGATTTATATGAAGATATTTGATCTTAGTTCTGAAAACAAAAGCTTGGGAAAATTTAGGAATAACTAAAATAAACAGCCTTAAACCACACGTATGAAATTCACCGAGAAAGAACAAATTGCTGAAAACAGCTGAGTGAATTATTATATTAATATTTTCCATTGCAAAAATTCTACCACGAAGTAAGTGCAGCAGCATGATATTTTCATCCCACTACAGCTGAAACATCCCTCTTATGCCCAATCTTGCTGATTGCTAAGTTTAAAACTTCCTGTTGCAGGAAGCAAATGCAGAGAAATGCCAGAGTGATGGAGTCGCTCTGATTCATTAAAGAAATCACACCACACTGATCTATGCCCCTCCAGTGTTCATGTGCTGTATTTAGTGCTCACATATAATGACATACATACTTATCTGCATTTTTTTCCTCAAACAATAAAGGAAAGGTGTATAACAGTTCTCCATTACCAGTGGCTATTTAAATCCTGTTCTTTCATCCTAAACTGCCAAACCTAATCTTCTTGACAATGGCCTACATAATAGAACAGGTCTGTCAAGCAGAGGTGGTTCTCACTTTATTTGACCTGTCTGGTGTTGGATAGGAAGTTCAGAGATCATAGAAACATAGAATGGTTTGGGCTGGAAGGGACCTTGAGGGCCATCGAGTTCCAACCCCCCTGCCATGGGCAGGAACACCTCTCACTAGACCAGGTTGCTCAAAGCCCCATCCAGCCTGGTCTTGAATGCTTCCAGGAATGGGGCATACACAGCTTCTCTGGGCAACCTGTTCCAGTGCCTCTCAACCCTCACAGGAAAGAATTTCTTCCTGATATCTAATCTGAATCTGCCCACTTTCAGTTTGAAGCCATTACCTGTCTGCTCTCCCCCCCCACCTCCCCATCTTGTCCTATCACTACCCTCCCTGATAGAGAGTCTCTCCCCATCTCTTCTGTAAGTCTGTAGGTCCCCTTCAGGTATTGGAAGACCACTATAAGGTCTCCCCTGAGCCTCCAGGCTGAACAAGCCCAGCTCCCTCAGTCTGTGCCCATAGGAGAGGTGCTCCAGCTCTCTGATCATCTTCGTGGCCCTTCACTGGACTGGTTCCATCAGCTCCATGTCATTCCTGTGCTGAGTACTCCAGTGCTGGACACAGTACTCCAAGTGGGGTCTCAAGAGAGTGGAGTAGAGGGGCAGAATCGCCTCCTTGGACCTGCTGTCCATGCTTCTTTTGATGCAGCCCAGGATGCTTGAGGTGTGCATCACATACCAGTCAGTATGGACAGGAGTCTTTGATCGCTTATAACACTGATCACACACAATATGCTGTAGTTCCCCAATTATTACAAAATATTTGTCCCAGCACTAGTGAAAAGTTACAAGATTCCATCCATGCCACTTTATGAATAATTCTTTTGGTTCTCCATTGTGCTGCATGTTGTGAGCAGGAGTGGATGCTGATAAATAACAGGAAGCTACAGTAAGAGCTACTGCAAGCATTTTTTAGCATCCGCTCTGCATTATTGCCTTAGTGAGACAAGGGAAAATGTCTGCCTTGTTACCTCTGGGTCACACTGAAGGACACAGATTTACTTATAATCTGTTTCTATGCTGAGTTCTTTGGAAAAACGAACTGGGATGAGAGATCACAGAGACTGCTGAACACCACACCGCAATACAAGAACATGTACATGTGAAGCTTTTTTGCAGTTAATCAATATCAGGCAGTACTGGAAAAAGCCCTACAGAGACAGAAAGCATCTTGAAATAGAAATAAAGTGTCCTTCTTAAAGCAGCATCTCATTCAGGTAATAGGGCACACATTGACTTGTTGGTAGAAGTACATAAAGTAATCAAAGTATGTGTTCACACTCAGCCACTAAGCAGTACCATCCAAATTAAAAACAGTTATGGCAAAACTTCTCATTCAAACTACTGGAAGCATCAGATATATAATAGTAAAGTCTGAACATTTACCACATTATATACTGCTTCGTGTAAGCACACTTCTTCTACGAACATGCTTATTTTGCCTAGCATAGACAGCAAACTGAAGACCCTTGATTTGGAATAGAATATGAAGCTTGATTCAGAATAGAATATGAAACTGTTAACACTGTGTTCACTTTGAGGGTGGCAGAGCACTGGAGTAGGCTGCCCAGAGAGGTGGTGGAGTCTCCGTCTCTGAAGTAATTCAAAACCCACCTGGACACATTTCTGTGCGACCTGCATTAGGTGGACCTGCTTTGGCAGGGGGTTTGCACTAGATGATCTCCAGAGGTCCTTTCCAACTCCATATCATTCTGTGATTCTGATTCTGTGACCATATTGTGCTTAGATTTAGTGATTGTAATTTCTGGACTCCTGTTTGTTTATTCTTGGTGCTTAATTACATTCTGATAAGCAAAAAGGCTGGTCATACATAACTTTAAAAAATGTATCCTAGATCACTTTCCTTTAAATCAGAAATACTTTGCTGTTGATCAGAAATGCTTGGTTTTAAGTTATTTTTTTTCTTGGAAAAATAAGACTTTGTTAAAAAAATATAAATATGTACAATTATGACTCTATGTGAAACATTTTAGAAAGGCTTAGATGTCTCAAAACAGAAAGTATTACTCATTTTCTAGCATGAATGTCAGAACAACTATTGATATTTAAGAGCATTTGAAAGGGAGACAAGGAATAATTTATTGTATACAAAGCAATGTTCAGCCCACCATAACATTGAGATTAACACAGCCCACTAATTATTGTGGGCCTCATCTGTTGAAGCCTGATCTACAAGGGATGGTGACAATCCAACCTAAATTTCTTTTGTTTTTGCAGCTTCTACTGGGCTGTTTTATGATCATATTCACATGAATTAACCTCCTGTCATGTTTAGTGGTGTCTTGAGTTATGGGGGAAAAACAGCAGATGTCTAGGGCACTAGATAAACTAAAAAGGCTTTGTTAAAAAATGCATTATTTGAATCAGTTAAGAAT
The DNA here is from genome assembly GCA_013400555.1 of Jacana jacana. Classification (NCBI taxonomy): domain Eukaryota; kingdom Metazoa; phylum Chordata; class Aves; order Charadriiformes; family Jacanidae; genus Jacana; species Jacana jacana. Next base: position 20,588 of record VZTM01000952.1, read on the forward strand.
CAAAATCTCACAAAGAGAGGTGTGTGTAGCTGTGGGACTGTAGTTCTGGTCTGGACAAAGATTTGGGCTAATCAGAACACTAAAGTATGGCTATAGATAAGGAACAGGAAAGATATCCATCAATGACAATATGTTTCATGCACAGGAAAAGTAGAGTCCGTACCACAGTGATCCAGTTAAATTCACATGAAGCAGCTTTGTCTGAGCCAATTTGTCTGGTGTGCCTATGGAATTCTGCCATAAAACAGAGCTGCTTTGTGATGACAGCAAATAGCTAAAATCAAAGTGATATACACAGGGTATTGTGTCTGATCCAAGATGAAAGAGTCTTTCACTAAATAAAATCAGAGCACTCTGGTTTGGTGACACTGCACATCAAGGTTCTCGTTCTGCATGTTGAGGCCACCCATATCAGCATGAATTAAATTCAGGTAGCTGCTGAATATTGAATTTACACTGCTCTAAAGCAGAAAATCTAATCTAGTACAGGTCATTCTTGTATAATTGTTTTCCATGAGTGGAATAAAGAACATGCCTTCTCCTGTAAGTGTTATCACAGCTGCAAATGACTGTCAGCTAAACCTCATAAACAAAAGCAGCCTGCCACATCTTTTTACTTTATTGCTGCCCAAAATAGGAAAGCTAAAATTCTCTCTATATAGTTCCCATCTATTTCTCATTAGACAGAAAGTTAAGACCTATTCTCAGATTTCCTCCAGTGCATCTTTATTTATAACACAGAGATTAATTTTACAGGAAGTTTCCCGGTTATAGTTGTTTTTCTTGCTCCTTTAATAAGGCAACTGTGGGTTGAAATATCCTGTGCTTCACATTGTGAATATACCAGCTACTAAACCCCTGAGCTTCAGTTTCTTTTCTAACTGCTTAAGATACTTTAGAAATCAAGCTAGGCATGCCATTTTTTTGTACAGCCATGTTTTATTTAACTTTTTAAATTTATCTGATGGAAAAAAATAATCAATGGTCTAATAATAGGTGTTCCACATTCCATACTGTGACTCAGGACTCATTGAAAGGTTTTATGTATGATGAACCTCTTCAGTAGCTTTTTCTTTCACTAAAATGCAGTGAAATGATTCTATGAAATAATTAATGGGTTTTGTGGTCAGCATTTACTATTTATCATTTTGATTAGTTTCCCCCCTCTTTCCAGTAGGGAAAGAGGTTTCCATAGAAGATCTGTGTGTTTCTCATTTTAACCCTTGCCTGTAGTACACCATTTGAAATAGCTCACCTTCTGTTTTCCACTGTTCTAAAAGAGGTAAGGAAAGTTTGCTGTGGGAAGGAATAATTCTGAAAGTGATGTTTACAATATTTGGAGCATAAACACAGACTGCTGATAACTAAGAACTGATTCAGAAGGTTGTGTAACTGTAGAGTACAATATAATACATGTTTTCCTTATCAACTCACCCTTCACTGCAAAAGCAAAAAAAGGACCTTGCTGTTCCCTTTATATGGTAAGTCAAGAGATGTGCAGTTCCATAATACTGTCAACATTATGTCTTCCAGTTCCTATTTAATGAGCACATTACATAGTTTTTCAATTCCACAGCCATATTTTACAAAATACATTGCACCAAGCCTGATTTTCATGAAGCATTAGATAAATTAGATTAGCAAACCTTCACCTACCCAGAGACCAGGCTCACAACCCTTCATACCTGCTTTGGGATCTGCAGGCACAAGAGATTAGACAGATGTTGTTCAGTGGATGGAAAGGGAAGGCTGGCAAGCAATGTCTGTATCTTTCATACCACCTACTGGCAACTTCGAGACCTGCATACATGAAGCAAGGGGAGGAACCTGCAGACCAAGGGAGCTTTTTCAGGGACCACATTACAAAAGACTTCAGCAGGGTGCCAGGTGATGGGACCGGCTTTCCTGGATTTGTGCAGGCACAACGGGCATGCTTCGATGCTGCACCTGTGCAGTGAAAAGCATTTAATCACTGGGAAGTGATTAAATGGGTCTGATGCAGGGCTGAGCACTTGCCTGAGTGCTCAGGACTGAGTCAGGTCTGAGCCCTGGAACTACAGTTAAGGATGCAGTCAGGACCCAGGGGGCATGGAACGATAAGTAGGATCAAACAGGGGGTTGGAACTTGATGATCTTTAAAGTTCCTTCTAACCCAAGCCATTCAATGAGTCTGTGATTCTACAAGTCTGGAAAAAATGATACCTCTGAGGTTTGCACTGACTCAGTGGAGGTGCTGGACTAGTTTTGGTTTGGTCTGATGGGTTCCCAGGCTGACAGGGCTTCTGGAGAAGTTTTATACTTGCAGTGGCAGAAAAACGAAGCTATTATCTGGATGATGCATTAGGTACCTGCTATAGCAAGGACTGGGTCCCAAAGAGAAAAACAACTCAAATTTGATTTGAAGATGGTAGATTTGGGCATAGACTTTGGGATTGGGGTGACCAAGGCCTCCAGTTTAGGGCCACGGCTGGAATGGGTAGTATCCCACAAGTTTGGAGTGGAGCTGAAGATTTACAGCACCAGAAACTCACACTGAAAAAGACTGTAGGTAAAGGTTTAGAACATGTAGCTTTGTGGCTTGGTAAAAATGTTGTTGCTCTTTTTTGTAAAAGGTCACAGCCTTTGTACCAAGCCAGCACCAGGCCTTGGGACCTGCCAGGCTTTCTCTGGCCTGCCTAGAGATTTGGTTTATCAGACAGCAGTTATCTAACCCCAAGCAGACCATACAGTGAGAATGAAAAAACCAACATCAATGTCGACATCATGCTCCTCCTTGAAAAGGACTCACTATGCCATCCTGGCCCAGACTGAAACCATTGAGCCCAGGACCCAGAGGGTCAGTGGGAGGTTAAACATAACACTAGGGAAATGTTTGTTACCAGGAAGTTTGCATTGCTGTTATTTAACTATATATAATTTGAACTATAAATTCTAGTGTTATTGTAAACAGATTAAAATTGTTCTCTGAATACCTTTCTAAGACCTTGATAAGACTAACAATAATTTTTTTCACTTTGCACATACAACCTGGTCTAAAATGAACATATTTAGCAGGTAATGAGATTTTCAATGTTATAAGATGGTGGAAATTCACGCAATGCATACTGTAACTTGTGCGCAAAAAATTGGTAACGATCTTTAGCTGCACCAGCAACTAAAGATATATTTTTAGTGATGGGTTTTGCTGGATTGCATGGTTTGCAGGCATAATTTGTGTCATTTTTTTCCCAAACATTTATGCCTCTGTGCCACACATTCTATTAACTTTCTCACATATGCACTGCTTTTACATCAGTGTCATTACAGTTTACCTTGCAGATGTCTTATCAACATGCTCAGCACCAAAAGAGTACTGGGAACTACTCTGTACATGTTCAAATCTAATATGTGGTCACATTTTATTGTCCAGTTGCTAGTGAGCAAGAAGGTGCATTACTTATCTTGGTAAAAAGCAAACTGTCTGGAAAGGTTTTGGGTTGAGGCTAATTTTATGCTGAGGATTTATAGAGGAAGCTGGTTTATGGCTAGATTCCCCATCAGCATAGGCTGTCTATAGGTAAGGTTAAAAGGGGCCAGGAAGCTTGGTTTTGTGGTGTACAGAGCAGGGACTATGTGGTTATTTCTAAACCTAAATCTGGCTGGAGTCACCTTTATGGTGTCATCGATTCCATCATTCTGTGCCCTTTAATCCATCAAATATGATTACTTCTCTCATCCCAAATTTCAAACAGCTATAAGAGGCTGCAGTCATTTTAAAAGAAAGCTTCTCAACTGAAGTTGCCACAGATACATTTTATTTTCCTTGAAATTATATAATTTACACACTAAGATGGGAAATAATCAGCCCTACAGCAGTAAGTGCTTATGAAAAGCTTTCAGGGGCCTACCAGGGCTAAAAATGGACTTTTCAGTAGAAAGAGAACATTTTATCCATCCCAAAGGACCATGCGGTATCTGTGCACAGATAAGACTGTGATTTACCAGTATTTAAAGGTAGGATACTCTCTGCATACTTGATACTGAATTTACCTTTTCTACTTCAAGCAGCAAGCAGTGCCCTCTAGCTTCCCACCATTGTAAGGTTCAAGTGCTTTTATTTCAAATAGTCTTAAACACCACCCGTGACACCACCCTTGTCCCTCTTCCTCCTGCCAACTGACTCCATTCCCCCTTCCCTGCTTCCCTCCCTCCTTTCATAGCCCCACCAACACTACTCCCCACTTTGTTTTAGTCCTTCTGACATCTGGCCAAGCACAGGTCCCTTTTGCCACCACCATTTCTGCTTTCTGGACCCTCACAGTTGTCTCATTTCATCTCACAGGCTTTTTCCTTTTCTTTTCATTCTTCTCTTTCTGAAGCTGCCACTATGTCTCTGACAGATCACAGTCACTTCCATCAGCTCTTGGCTTTCTTGAACATTTGAATGCCTCTGTATCAGGATCTACCTCTCTTCTCAGGGGTCTTCTCCAAGGCTTTCCAGACTCTGAGAACACCACCAGACCTTGCTGTCCTAGTCTAGTCCCCTAGAAATCCCCCCACCCTACTCCATGTCAGCTCCTGGGGCCGTCAAATTTTGCCCCAGTGGCAGAAGGGCTGGTTTCCAGCTCCCCACAGCCCTACCCTGCTCAGCCATGGGCCTATCTGTGGTCCTACTTTCGACAATTTTGGCCCACCCCTGTCCTTAGGGAGGTGCCAGCCCTATTCTGACAGACCCATGGAGTCCGGTTCCCAGGGAGCAGATGGCCCTTGCAGTGCCCCCAGGCCATTAAGAGGGCTGCTTTGAGTACCACAGCTCTTCCTGCCTCACCTGCTGCCATCAACTTCTGGCTACACAGTTCCTTCCTCCACAACACTCCTTTTTGGCGTTTCTTCTAGTTCTTTCACACTCTTCATGCTCCACTGTATTCATCTCCATCGTGCTGACTTAGGCCTAGACCTGCCCCCAGTGTTTCCTCTCATACTGGGAACATCAGAGACGTGCAGGCATTTGCAGAAATGTGGAGACAATGGAAGGTCCTTTCACAAGTGTACCTACTAGAGGCTGAAGCTACACATGCATTTTTTCTTATAGAAAGTCTTTTCCTGCATCACTTCTGGAGAGGAACAGTTTGGTAGCAACTGTGCCTGGTGGACCCTGAAATCTGAGTGGCAGGAGTTGTGACAATAAGATCTGTTTCTATAATAAATGATAGGGAAAGGGACCAGACAGGACTGAAAAACTGCAGGAGCTGAAGACAACCCTAGAAGTGTATTATTTCTGCCTTGAAACAGATGATGGTCAAAGATAAAACAATCCTTCTCACTGCCTCAACAAGCAGTACAATAACAGCAAGTTAACTCTGACACCCGGGGTTGTGCACCAAGCAGGAGAGGGCCAAACAGAACAAAAAGGCTGGAAACACAGGTGGGCAAATGCTTAAAATAATCTAAGCAAGAGACAGAGGAAAAAAATCCCATATCCACTTCTTTCCATATATGCCCCAGGAATGTTTTGTATGCATCACAGGGGAGTGTTGTATGCAGGGTAGATCTGAGGTGATGCTATTCGGATGAAACTAATATCTCACCAGCCCCCGGGCTTGCCTTGTTTTACCTGGTCTTACCTGCCTCAGTTTGCTCTCCTGATTACAGAAGTGAGGGAAAACATTCCTTCGGTGGCACATCACCACCTTGTGGAGAAGTTTAATTAGTGCGGCTCTGTTAGTTTCTTAGAGGAAAAGGCAGCTGACCTGAGCAAATTAACTTCAGCTTAAACTGGAGTTTAAATGAATTTTGGGTAGTTTATGGTCTTGTCTATCCTGGGGAACTGATGCGTATAGCTGCAAGAGCTAGTCCAGAACCGCTCTTTGAGAGTCTAGGAAATTGTTCAGGAACAGCAAAAAATGTTCACCTTACACTGGAACAGCAAAAGTAATCAACTTTCTTAAATTGATTTCATTGGGCACAATTTGTCTGCTGAGATACTGGCCCAGATGAACAAAGGGCTCCCATTGTCATTAGGAGAAGCTAAGGCAATATGCAAATATTTAAAATAAACCACTTCTACCTATAGTATTCTGATCTTCCCTGACACGCCTTTATCTCTGCCCTAGGGCATGGAAATTATACAAGCTCTAGCTTCTACAGAGCCAACATTGTTGAACTGGTTTGTAAGGTGTCTTCCAGTACTCTAGGCAAAACTCTAGGCCTAAATAGCTTAATGGATATCGGGCTCACTGTTCATGCTGATATGTATACAAATTCTAGCTCTATGTAATTCAGGTAAGCCACTGCACCTTGGTCTCTTACTTTACTAGGCTACTGTAAGTTGATACTGGCTACTGTAAGATACTGTAAGTATCTCTCTATGTCTCTGTTGTTTTGCTTTTATAGAAAAGTGAATGGGAACTGGAATTCTGTTTGAAGGCTACAGCAAACAAAAGGAGCTTGTTCTTCACAGAGGGTAGTTAAGCTGCAAATATCCTTGTATACATGTGCTTCAAAAAAGGGGGTTGCAAAAATATGTGGGATAATAATTTGCTGATAGCTGCTAAACACAAAATACCACATCTGAATCACAAATCACTACAGGCTGGGAGAGCAGATGGATTTTTGGTCTCATAGAGTACACATGTTCCAGGGCACCAGAGGCAGATATTCTGACTGACTACTAGGATACAGGCTCTTTAATTCTGTCTCGATGAGTGCTAATTCTTTTTATAAACTAGAAGACCTTCACTAAGAACACTTAAGGAGAAGAATCTCTACACAGGTCATAGCCTAATTCAGGGTCTCCAAAGTATGGCAAATGAACTTTCTCATGGTAGCACATGGCAAAGGCTCCCAGTAGGCCTCCAGCTTGCTCCCAGTCTCTAAGTTCAAAGAGTGAGAGACCCCAAAAGCCAGCCTCAGGCAGAGCCTGCCTGCGGGCACTGACATCAGCTGGCCATGCCTCCCTGAGAACTGGCTGGCCACAAGTCCCCCGCAGCACCTGCCCACAATCCTGCAGCTGCCATGTCGGACTGTGTGGGAGCTCAGGGTTTGAGTTTCCTTTTGGCATTGAACATGACAGACATCTGAGTATCTGTTTTCTGCTTCCTAGGAGAGCAATCTGGGCATCAAGGTGTGAGATATTTAGGGGATATCTCTCCTGTTCTTCACACTTATCCTCTTTTCCTTTTTTTTTCCTAATGGGAAAGATTGTGATTTATTAGCCATGAAAAGCAGGGGAACTTGAATCTCAAACAAAGAGAAATGAGAGGAGAGAAAAACTGTTTCCTGTCCAGGTCTATAGCTACAATAGCTACAAATTACAGAGCAGCCTAATAATAATTATCATGTAACAGCTTCCAGCCTAGGCAATCCATTTTTTATTTCTCTAAGTTAAACATAAATTATCGACAGCATTTTCTCTATAGGCTGTATGAAACCCCTGTTGTTCAATCCAAACCCACATGATTTCCTGGCGGGTTCACTGAAAATAAGCTGAAAGGCAGCAAGACTGCAGAAAGCCTTTCAAAAGTGTTACATTGAAAAGAGACAACCCCCAAAGCCCATGGGGAAGGCCTGTTCTTTAGCAACTGGTGGTAGAGCCCTGCGTCTTCCTGACACAACTCAGCTATTCTATCAATCAAAGCCGCTGAAATCCACCGCAAAGCCAATTCGGCAGCTCCGACGGCTGGAATAATTCAGCATGAACATAATTGCTTTTACTTAGGATTATAATTAGGACCCATTTGACAAATGTCACTCTAGCTGGGCCAGGGACAATGATCAGGATGTAATGAGACGTGGGATGCCTACCTTCTGGGCCATGGCTCCCTGCGTGCTAAGGAGAGAGCTGCACTCCCCTTCATGGTATTCTTCTTTACATTCACGGCAGAAAACAAACTGGAAAACAAACCAAAGCACATGATTCATAAAAACACAGTAGGGATATAGACAGCAGGTTACAATCATGAAGAGTCATACAGCAGATGATGTCTTGTCCTTCTCATCCCATTAAATTCCCATAATCCTCCTAATTGTGCATCTTATTATACACTGATCATTAACACAAATTTTTTGCTGTTATTATTGTACATTTCATCAGTGAAGTTACATAAATGCCATTATTAAAAATGAGATTTTGCTATATGGTCCATTTAGGGACATAAAGTCCTATTAGATACTTCTGGGTGTGTTTCTCCTACAGTGAAATCTGTTTATACAAGAAGGCCGCTGGCTGAAACAAGCAGTTCTGCTTTATGGTGTTTGCTAATGGAAATAGTCTGTTCAGAGTTCTGAATCACATGCATCCTCTATGGAAAACTATTGCTGACTTTACTAGAGAATGATCACTTTACATAGGTCATATGAAATACCATTTTCTAGGAAATTGTATCCTTGCCATGGATTTTTACAGAATGGTTTTAAAAAATCCATAGATAGAACTCAGCGATAGGTTAGGTAACATGGGTTTTAAGGGACTACATCTAGACCCTTACTGCATTTCTAGCACTTGTTTTGCTTTGTCTTCCTTAAATTACATTGTTCTTTACATAAAGCTTCATTGAAAAGTAATGTCTTTTGCAGATGAGTAAAACAGTCATTCCTACCTCGGTCTGAGCTGCCTCTGCCACCTAAACTGGTTCATATGTATCAGGTTGGATGCTTTTTTTTTTAAACTCTATAATGAAGATATCTGTCTTGACATGTGTCAAAATCTTTGACCCATCAATGCTGCATTAAATTCTGTGTCCTTGCAGGTAAGGGGGAAAGTCAATAATGTAAAATGGGTCTCTTACGCTGTTTTAAAGCTAGGCTGCCTTGATGCAATTCCAGACTCTGAAAGATCTCTCAGCGGTAAGCCATTCTGACTGGCATTACAAGCAAGACTGATAAAACAGCCTTGATTTTTAGATATAGAGCTGGATTCACATGTAATGAATAAAGGATATCAGGAGGACATGACACTAGAACATTTGTCTGCCATAAATTCCAGCTTTTGCAATTTCATTTTGCACTCTTTCAAGCTGTATCGTCACTTTTCTAAGAAGCACTGAAAATCATATTTCATTGTCATGCTAAAGAATCTGCACTTCTATGAAAAGAAGCATTGTGCAAGTCCAAAAGGATTGATCCTGTTATTCAGAAAGTCAGGGAAATGTGGAGCAGAGGAGCGTAGTGAGTGTTCTAACTTCCAGAGGTATCAAACCTAATCATTTGTTTGCTTTCTTGTCACTTCTCTCCATTATTTTGTTGATGATTTAAAATGTTTTATTTTACTTCCAGTAACACTGATTTGTTAATTCACTTGGGCTTGTTAGCAAACAGCTTAACAATGGAGGCACTTTAGCAAGGTATGTTGAATGAGAGGCTGCATTATTGTGACGGAGCATCATTTAAATGCAACAGCGTGCACTGCATCGAGTGGTTAAAAGTTTCAGCCGTGTTGAACACTGCATACACACAACTGGAGAGGTACTCACTCTCTGGATACCTAGTATCTTAAGAGATACTCACTGTCTGGATACCTAATATCTTAAAGGCTTGCAATTAAGCTTATGGACAGGTTTAGCTGTATTTCCTCCTGTGTCTGTTCTGTTTCCTTTGTGACTTTATTTCCTTAGGACTGCATCTGGCTGAAAACGTTTGTCTGAAAGGGTTTTGTATACACTTGCTTTATCGCTGCCTTATCACACAACGCCTCAGCTTGCTTTCCTTGCTCCAGTCTCTCTCACTTTTCCCTTGCAAGTGCAATTTTAAACCTTGAAACCTTGAAACAATCATAAACATTGATGGGTGAATCCACTGAAGAAGAAAAAAATTCCTCAGGGCATGTATTTTGCAAAGACATTCTGGCCTGACAATGTAGTTGATGTGGCAGTGCTATTTATTGTAATAGTAAAATTCATAAACTCCTGCCATATTATTTAAAGATGAAATGCATTTTCCCATTATAGAGGCCAATTTTTATACATACCCTTAAAATAAAAATCCTCAGGACCAACATTACCCATGTGTTCCCCATTGGCTTGCTGTACTAGAAACACGCATGAATGTCTACCTGGGCCTTTCCCTAACAATGGTTTATCCTGCATGGAAGTCCATGAGTGAGTCAGCCATGTCTTTGTAATGAAACAAAGCTTGATTTTTTTTTTTTGGTGAGACAGGGTACTCTTTTCACATCTTATTAGATAATGGATGAGATGTAAAATCAGCTCTGTGGCAAAAGAACACCCCGGAGGCTGATCCGTTTGTCAGAATAAATAGGCATTTCCCAACAGAAACGCATTAAGCACTCCCTTTTTATGGCAAAGCATGCATCATAAAGAAAAGGCATGTCACTTACAACAAAGAGCAGTTTATGATAGTTTTATTCATTTTTTACATTCAGACATGAAAAATATAATAAAGTTTCAGTAATAAAATACATCAACTACAAAAATGCTGTCAGTTAGCTTGTACTTTGTGGCTTCATTAATATTAATACAGTTAGTTTGCCCTTGGAAAGAAAAGGATTTAAGTTGTTCAGTCAGGACTTAACATTTTTGCATAAATTTAATATTAATAAGTGTTTAAAATGACTATAAGTAGTGTAATTACTAATAATAGTCACACTTTCTTTTCCTTCATTTGCCAAAAAAAGATTGGCAGATTATTGTAGTAATGGAAACAGCATATACACTTCCTGTGTGTTGGTGTATTTAGCACATATTATTGTTACCCTTGAAAGATTCCTTGGATGGAAAATGATGAATACAAATAATAAATCCCAGAGGATCCACACCTACCCTCTAGGTTTATGCATTAAAAAGAGGATTAGCAGGGAAATCCCCAAAGCACTCAAGAGATTTAGGCACTGGAAATTAATGTAACCTCTGTGGGTGCTATTACATGCTTTTGAATATCTCTAAAAGTGTATCAGGTAGGCCTAACCAGAAATCCTGAATCCAAGTGACTTCAGAATACAGGGTATTAAAAACCTCACCAGGGATCCAGATCCCGTTTTAAAAATCCTCTTATCTTTATGATCATTTAAACAAAAGGTAAAATCAGACCAAACTCTGGTCAGCTCTATGGGACTCAAACCCCACAGATGACATCTGTAGTGCCAAGAGTGACACTGAGAAAAAAATAGGGTGATGAAACCGAGCTATAGCCTCAGTTATTCCTGACTTGGCCATTTACAGTGTTTTAATCGTTCTAAGTTTGGAAGTGGGAGGAGAATGTGGCTCTCTTTCAGGATGAAAGGAAAATGAGTTTGTCATTTACATGCTATGCTGGTTGTTTTTTTTCACAGAATTTTAAAGATCTGCTTTCCCTTTAATTAAGCATCACATCTCTCATTCTCTCTCTCGCCTACTGCAAATGCCTTCTCTTTGGTGTCTGATAATATCTCCCTATAGTGCTCATAAAATATTGCTGTTAAATTTATCTTTCTTCCAACTTCAATACAATCCTCCTATTCTCGAATCCCTACACAAAGCTTCAAGTTTGAGCTCCCTAGTGTAGTTTTAAAGTTACTCCTCAACTTAGACATTCCTTTTCTTTTTCACTGTTACCTCCTCCCATGTGTATACACAGCAGAACAAAGGCAAGGGTGTAGGGAGGTAGTCATAACCAAGGTTTAATCTGCAGCACCATAGGTGCACTGCTAGTGACTGCTGTGTGAGCTCAAGCACATCTCCAGGTTTCTTACCTGGACTGGCACATCTTTGCTCCTACTGTTATCACTGTTGGCTAGACTGAAGACAAACTATGCATGATACATGGTTTGGCCAAAGTGTATTTTCCAAAACAGACATTCATATCAAGATTAAAGACATCACATGAGGAAAGGTGCACTCATACGTCTGGTACAGTGTTACAATGGCCCTTCAAAACCGCTGTTTAAAATTGTATCTAATGTCTACTTTGAGCCTTTGTGGTTTCAGCTTCCAGTCACCGCTTCACATTTCTCTGCTAAAATAGTCTTTCACTATCCCCTATTTATATCACGTGAATGTACTTATGTACTGTCATCAAGTTACCGCTGAATCTTCTTTAACTTAAACAGAGAAGCTTGTAAGTTTCTCACTGGTTAAGCTGTTTCTCCTCATGGCACTTTCTTGGGGACTGTTTTGATTTTGTCATTAATTATATCTGACTGATCTTTGTATCATTGCTGTGCTGTATCAGCAGTCTTTTTATTTACTTCTGGATCACTGTCAGGTATTGAAACGTGACAGGTTTGCTGTCAGTTCCTGCTGAATGTAGCTAGCAATACCCTGCTACACATGCATTCTTCACAGAAAACACTACTTTCTCTCATCTACCAGTTCTCAATCCACACAACCACCACTCAGTGAGGCATCGAGGCATCCATACTGCATCATCTGGTAGTGATGAGGTAACACTACTGCACACCCCCTAGCACATCAGTTGGAACCCAGCTCCCTAAAGCCTTCTATTGATATATTACAGTGATGATTTTCTTATCAGAATATACTGTAGTTTGAAGTCTTACAACAAGATTAAATTGGTTTTGTGCAATTACTTTTTCTTATCAAACTTGTAATCTCATAATAGAATGACATTGGCTTCTTCCGATATCACCTGTTGTCATTCAGGATATATTGACCAGCAATCTTATAAAAATTGTTCTGTCTTCTCTGCTTTTTTACCTTTTTTACTTCGATGTTCCCTCATTCAGTGCTGACTATCTGGACCCATCACTATGGATTGGAATCATGGAAACTAAAGGTAATGAATGAAGCAGGATCAATACCTCCATCAGCACTGAAGCTTTCTGCAAGTAGTGCAAAACTAGGATGGAAGAGATGCAAAAGTTTCTCAAAACCATGACTATATGTACAAATTAAAATCACAGATCTTCTCACCTTTCATTTAAAAAGCCGGGCTTACAAGTTTCATCTTACCTTCTCAGGCACACAAGTACCTCAAGAAATCAACCTTCAACGCCTCTAAAACCAAGTCCAAAGCCAAACCAAAAATGCAATACATTATAATCATAATTCATGCTAAGGGTGAAATAAACCACAGCTGACAGTGTTAATTTTATTTTTTAATGAGCTGTGACATGGTTTGACTTCAGCCAGCAATTAGGACGACGCAGAGGTTCACTCCCTCCCTCCCTTTCCCCCTAGCTGGATAGGGAGAAGAGGGAGAAAAAGGAAAAAGCCTCATGGGTTGAGATAAAGACAGTTTAACAGAACAGTAATGGAAGAGAAAATAGTAATAATATTAATGGTGAAGGAATATACAAAATGAGTGATGCAACACAATTGTTCACCACCTGATGATGGATTGCCCAGCCTGTCCTGAGCAGCAATCACAAATCCCTGCCCCGACCTCTATTTATATACTGAGTATTGCTGTCTATGGTATGGAATATTCCTTTGGCCACCTTGTCCTGTCTGTGCTCCCTCTCAGCTTCCAGGGGAAGCTGAAACAGTCCTCAACAACACGAACATTACTTGGCAACTTCTCAAACCATATGCTATCAACATTATTCTCATACTAAATCCAAAATGCAGCAGCTACCAGGAAGAAAGTTAACTCTATCCCAGCTGAACAGGACAGCTGCCAGAAAATGCACCTTAAGTGCTATTGCAATGTGAGAAGGCCATAGTATATTCTAAAAAGAATACAAAGGAAGACAAGTGTAATCTAAGATATATATAGATTTATTTTCATGTCTTCAAAACCAGTTAGGTTATGTTTCAAAGCAAAATACCACAGCACTGTAAGATACCTGTATGGCTTTGATCACCAGAGTATCAGAGCATCTTGGAAATGTAAGTGTACCTCTTACTGCACTCCTGTGAAGCAGCAAAGACTACTATTTCTGGTTTAGTGACTGGAGCCTAATTCATAGCAATCCTTGACCACAGATTCCTACAGTTTGAGGGTCTTAATTAAGTTGATGTGGAAACCCAAATACCATTGAGGATCCACATCAAAGAGACTTGTCCAAGATTACATAGCAGACCTGTAAAGGAAAAGATTTTGAATTTTTAAACATTGTACTCCCTGCTAATTATCTCAGATCATTCCTCAAAAGAACCACAACCTGCTTTCATAGGGTCAAAACTCAATTTTATAGAGGTAACTGGTAAAGTATTTCCATACTTTTTTTTCATTTTGGTAAATGAAAATATGATGGGGGAGTGCAAATGAGTAGTCACCAATCACACAGATACTCCTATGAGTTCCAACCAGCAAATGTTCCTGGTGTATACAGCAAATGTATAGTTGTTTGGGTTTTTTAGCAGACTAATGGGATTTTTCAACTAGATTTTTTTTTTACCTGTAGATTGTTTTATTAAATAGTAACATAAATAAAACACTGGAAAGGCAAAGAATTCCTTCTCTTTACCTGACAATAAGATCAACTGGTCAAAAAACCCCCCTTGAAAATGTAAAATATTATAAGGCACCAAGTTTCAATCTAAATGATCTCTTGTAGTCAAACTCTAGACTGCTGATTGGAGCAAGGATTTATACTGAAAATATGAGCATCCCTTAAGGGGAATCAAAGCTATCAGAGAGTGACATATGGAATGGCTCTGCCCATAGTTCCTGAAGACTTCTCTAGAGTGTTTTTGTTTAGAAAAATCTTGCTTCCAATGGAACTTTCCAAAGTAGAAATTATTGCGTCATAGTGAGAGATACATACCTACAGTGTTGTTTTGGTTTTTTAAGAAAAGCCCTTAGACCCCAAATTTCACTTGAAATGTTTTTACCATGTTGTATACAGCAGTCTGATTATTGGCTAGAGTCCAAAGCTCCATAAACACAGAGTAAGCATTTTTTACTTTGAAACTCTGTACTTTGTAACCTATTTCCACCCAAAGTTGGCTGAGTGCACCCCTCGCCTTCCCCCTGAAATGTCACAGTCTTTGTCGTGCTACTGCTGTGAGCTGCATGTCCCGGGTACCGAACTGACTTTGCCTCTGGCACTTTGTTATACCCAGCACCAAGTGTGAGACAGTAAGACACATGCCCTGTCTTTTGGTATTTCTTGTGCTTGGAACAAGAACCTGTAGAAGCAGAATATTTACCATCTGCAAGTAGCTATGTTTACTTAGGATTTGTGGCTTTGCCAATTGTCAGTTATAGAAAAACCTGCATATTCTACAACGAAGATAAATGCCAGAATAGAAAAAGTATTCATTTTTAATGACACTGGTTTTATCAGATATAATGCAATGATAGTACTTGCAGAGCAATTTTGGTCTTTTTCCTTCTAATAAAGCACATACATTGAATATGCATACTTCATCTAAAATCAAACTTTTGTGGGGAGCAGGACAACCTGTCAAAACATGGCATCAAAAATATAGCTGCAGTCTCTGCGCAGCTTTTGCAGTCTAAGGGCAATTTGCCATCAATACTATGAGAGGCAATTTTCTATAAACATTAAAAGCTTTAAATGTAGGACTGCATCAAAACATCTCAAGAGATTTCAATGTTTTTCTTTTGAATCTGAAAATCTCCCTCCTGACTTCCACAAAACAATCCACAAGCTCATTCCCTAGGATGCAGATAACGGCATGTACATCCCAAGGCTCTTCAGTGAGAGCTGATGAGTTCCTGTCTGTCCTGGAGCTTGCCTTGGACCAGGCAGCATTAATCTAAAAGATGGGTTGGTAAAGTGGATGTCATAAGCTCAGAGAACCCATCCTAGACCTCTCCAAATCTCCTGTTTGCTGATTTCTGTGGGTGGGCAAATCTTACTTTTTCTTTCCACCCGCTTCTGAATTGCCTTGTGGTCCAAGTGCTGCAAGGGGTAGAACAGAAGAAAAAAGCTGAGAGGAACCCAAGTGTTTCTCTAAGACGAGATGACTGCAGCCTCCTGTGGGAGAAGGGATAATGCTCTTTCCAGATTCCTCNCAAATGTTCCTGGTGTATACAGCAAATGTATAGTTGTTTGGGTTTTTTAGCAGACTAATGGGATTTTTCAACTAGATTTTTTTTTTACCTGTAGATTGTTTTATTAAATAGTAACATAAATAAAACACTGGAAAGGCAAAGAATTCCTTCTCTTTACCTGACAATAAGATCAACTGGTCAAAAAACCCCCCTTGAAAATGTAAAATATTATAAGGCACCAAGTTTCAATCTAAATGATCTCTTGTAGTCAAACTCTAGACTGCTGATTGGAGCAAGGATTTATACTGAAAATATGAGCATCCCTTAAGGGGAATCAAAGCTATCAGAGAGTGACATATGGAATGGCTCTGCCCATAGTTCCTGAAGACTTCTCTAGAGTGTTTTTGTTTAGAAAAATCTTGCTTCCAATGGAACTTTCCAAAGTAGAAATTATTGCGTCATAGTGAGAGATACATACCTACAGTGTTGTTTTGGTTTTTTAAGAAAAGCCCTTAGACCCCAAATTTCACTTGAAATGTTTTTACCATGTTGTATATCTTCTGAGTAGGACAGCAGTCTGATTCTTGGCTAGAGTCCAAAGCTCCATAAACACAGAGTAAGCATTTTTTACTTTGAAACTCTGTACTTTGTAACCTATTTCCACCCAAAGTTGGCTGAGTGCACCCCTTGCCTTCCCCCTGAAATGTCACAGTCTTTGTCGTGCTACTGCTGTGAGCTGCATGTCCCGGGTACCGAACTGACTTTGCCTCTGGCACTTTGTTATACCCAGCACCAAGTGTGAGACAGTAAGACACATGCCCTGTCTTTTGGTATTTCTTGTGCTTGGAACAAGAACCTGTAGAAGCAGAATATTTACCATCTGCAAGTAGCTATGTTTACTTAGGATTTGTGGCTTTGCCAATTGTCAGTTATAGAAAAACCTGCATATTCTACAACGAAGATAAATGCCAGAATAGAAAAAGTATTCATTTTTAATGACACTGGTTTTATCAGATATAATGCAATGATAGTACTTGCAGAGCAATTTTGGTCTTTTTCCTTCTAATAAAGCACATACATTGAATATGCATACTTCATCTAAAATCAAACTTTTGGGGGGAGCAGGACAACCTGTCAAAACATGGCATCAAAAATATAGCTGCAGTCTCTGCGCAGCTTTTGCAGTCTAAGGGCAATTTGCCATCAATACTATGAGAGGCAATTTTCTATAAACATTAAAAGCTTTAAATGTAGGACTGCATCAAAACATCTCAAGAGATTTCAATGTTTTTCTTTCGAATCTGAAAATCTCCCTCCTGACTTCCACAAAACAATCCACAAGCTCATTCCCTAGGATGCAGATAACGGCATGTACATCCCAAGGCTCTTCAGTGAGAGCTGATGAGTTCCTGTCTGTCCTGGAGCTTGCCTTGGACCAGGCAGCATTAATCTAAAAGATAGGTTGGTAAAGTGATGTCATAAGCTCAGAGAACCCATCCTAGACCTCTCCAAATCTCCTGTTTGCTGATTTCTGTGGGTGGGCAAATCTTACTTTTTCTTTCCACCCGCTTCTGAATTGCCTTGTGGCCCAAGTGCTGCAAGGGGTAGAACAGAAGAAAAAAGCTGAGAGGAACCCAAGTGTTTCTCTAAGACGAGATGACTGCAGCCTCCTGTGGGAGAAGGGATAATGCTCTTTCCAGATTCCTCTACTCCATACCTACACACAGGGCATTGCACAATCTTGTTCTTAGCCCATTGGCTAGAAGGTGAAACTTACTCGCTCATTCCAGAAAATAAGAATGAAAAGTCTATAAAGCAGAGGTAGTAACAAAATAATGAGGTATATTGAAAATATGAAAACCTGTTATTTGTTGTGCTATTATGTTTGCATAATAGAGTCAGGTCTTGTTATCACTGACAAATCCCATCTGATTGCTGAGCACTCATGCAAACACGAGTTCAGACACTGCAAAATTTTCAAAGTGGACCATGGTTTTGGTTGTCTGAACAGGTGTGTCTGGCCCTGGCAGAGCTGCACATCTTTTACTGAGAGCAGGCAGAACAATCTTGTGCCCTGGAGCACTGGGATGAGATGCCCAGACTGATGCCAACCAAGTTACCTCTGGAAAAGGAAGTCAAACGATTTTAAACAAAGCAGGCAGTTGCCTACAGCAGCAGGCTGCTAAACACAGCACAGCATTCATGTCCCTGCGACTTACCTCACCTGTGCCAGAGCTGCGGACCGCAAGCAGAGAGAGCAAGACTTCTAGCTTGTCATGCTACAGGGAATATGACAAATCCTCAGATGTTAAACATCACTACTCCGAGGAGCTCTTCCTAACCTCAGAAATAGCTGCTGCCACAGTCTCTGACCCCTCTTTCAGGACCGGCTGTAACAGCCAGGTGTCTTCCTCCACTCTAAATTCCTGCATACCTGCTTCTCCCCTCTGCCTTCTCATTTCTACACAGCAGTAGTCCAGCCCCTTTTCTTCTTCTTCGGGTGGCAAAACTGAATTTTACTTGCAGCTTGCACTGCTGAGAAGCTTTAAGGCAGCCCTGCTGGAAGTCTTACAGCCATGTCAGTAATCTGTAGCTAATGCAGCTCTAGCTCACTGTGGACCTGGGCTTGCTGTCTCTGTGTGGTGCTGTGTTACACTGGGTAGATGTTTCGGCACTGCTCAGAGCTAGCTTGGGGATGCAGAACTACAGAGATCCCTTACTTCACTGTGTAGTACAGACATGACAAAGAAATTTGGTTCAGTATTAGGTTCTTGCTGGCACCACTGGAGAGAAAAAACAACTGGCTTAATTCTCTTCCCATTTAGGTAACTTTAGTTAAGTGGTATGGACACCTAACCACATCTATCTAGTGTAAAATTTTGAGCAATTTTAGGACGAACAAAATGCAAAGTGGATGCAGGTAAACTTACTATTTCTACAAATTCTTTCCTTAGTAAGTTGCATGGTATTTATATGAGGAAAAACTGAAAAAAATTGCCACTTTATCATTTAATGAAATATATTAGATACTAAATGCAAGAGATAAGGGGATTAGTAATTTATGAATACAAGGAACATTTCTAAAGCAACTAAATATATAGAGTGTATCTAAACTCTGAATTTTTAAAACCTTTTTGTAATATAGTGGATATTATTTTCAATATTTTAAATATCTCACAAAAGAAGATACCACTCCACTTGCTACTGATAAAAAAAAAATATATATATAAAGGCATATATTAAAACATACACTGTGTATCTCTCCGACTTACAGCTGCAGATTGTACCTTCAGTGGAACAGTACAGTATTTACTCTAGAGCAGATAAAATCAGAGCATGACTTACTTTCTAAAGAAAAAAACAGCTCACATTGATTTTGTCAACACTGAAATGGATATAAAGAAGAATAGGAAGAATAGAATTTTATACAGAGGGAAGCATTATTTTTAAGGAACTGGGATGCAAAGAGGGAAAATGATAGTTATCTTGAGATGCCTTTCAAAAGCATGAGACAAAGCATCTTATAACAAGCATAACAGCCTGTCTTTTGAAAATATTGTTCTTGCAGAAAATGCATCACTTTACATATGTGATGTCAAAAGTTGTTTTTTTTTGCAACAAAGTGGTTGGAAGCTACATTAAAATATCACTTCTCACAAGTTTGAAAAAGCTGTTTTATTGCTGAATGCATATAACAGTTCACAAGGAATGTCATGAGGAGTGAATTTTACTTCCTGTGGCTTTAGCTCCTGCTCTAGCAGCTTTGGAGTTCAATTAATATGCCCTTAAACAGTACGACAAACCTATTTCCATATGATAATACTGCTGCTATGCATGCATGCCCTGGGCATTTGAGTATCTAGCAGCACATTTATATGTGCAAACAGACCTGGAAATCTGATGGATTCATTAACATGCTTCTTGAAATGAACTACTGAATATGCAGGCTGGGATGCTGATGGGAGTTTAGCAATTACCCAGTTGTCTAATTCACACTGAATTGCAACAGAAATCAGGCCACTGAGTGGTTTTTTAAATATCCCTAGCATAATCAAGGCATGTCGCATATGAACTTTTATTCCATCCTGTTCTGACTGTGTTCCTGTAACCATGTGCAAGAAGCATGTATTCTGTTCATGTCCTGGTAACTAGAATTCATCTACATCAAAAAAGCCCACTCAGCAATATAAAAATCTTTCCAGAAGATGGCAGCAGTGACACAGAAATTAACACTGGCAGGCTTTGCTAAGCTTTTGCAATTGAAAAAGATGTTAAAAAAATCATCGTCAACAGTTAAGACCCAGTCCAGGGTTACTAGCAGCTGATACATGCAAACCCAGTCCTGACAAGACAGTCTCATAAAGAAGAAACAGTATTCAGATGCACTGAAAGACATAAAAAGAAGCAAGGGGCTCTCTGTCTTTCAAGGGCATTGCATCTTACTTCTCTTGATTCTGGTAACAGCTAGAAAAAACTAATCCTTCTAAATATAACCGTCTACCAAATAAAATAGCACAAATAACATATTCTGGATAACTGTGGTGCTGTTTTATGGGTTCATGTTATCTCTTAGGTGTAGCAGTTGCCTTTTATAACTATAGACATATATGCAGTCTATGTGCTAGGGAGAGCACAAAAAATGAACAAGATTTCTGCAAGTCTCTCTCTTCTAAGGAAGGAAATGCTTAGCTCCTCCACCAAGGGAGCTCCTCCACCAAGGGTCCACCAAATGTGCTTTCCTCTTAGACCAGATTAAGGAAGGTAATAGGATATTTCTCTTAAGTGATTTTTTTGTTTGTTTGCTTGCTTGTTTTTGGCAGGAGGGTGGGTATTGGGGACTGATTTTAAACCACTATTCTGCTTCTGGTTTATGTTTGGTTTATGAAGGACTGAATCCTTAAAAATTAGCAAATGATTACCCTGCAATCATCAAACCTGATCCGTGTTCTCTTTCAAGACCAGCACCATTCAGTTCAACATCTGCTTGGTTCAAATTCAGAGTGCAAACATTACTTTACCGCAAAGAACTTCCCTGTATTAGATGATTCTAATTAGAGGTGTTTCTAAGCCTGAATGTTGACACTGAAAAACAATGAGAAATTTTGGGAAAATATCAAAAATAGATGAAAACTTGATGTTAAGCCTTATTCTAAAACTAGACGTAGCCAGATCTCAGAACTCCATCAACTCCCAAGCTTTGAAGGATAAACTCAGGATCTGCAATTCCAAGCCACCTGAAAAGGAAATAAACTAAAAGAAAAAAATGTTTAGAAGTGAACTGGGAAAGAAATTGTAAGATTTTATTAAAACCTTCAGATCTGGTTCTTGTGAAAGGGGCATAATCTTTGCAAAAATATTTTCTATAGACTGTTCTATAAATTGCTGGAGAAAGCATTAGCATAATAATGGAAACATCATGCTTCACCTTTCAAAGAAGAAAAGCAGATGCTTCCTGAGAAACACAGGTCTGATCAAAAATCAATGATAGCTGGCCTGATTCACGCCAGGAGTCCCCTGTCACAACCCAGAGCTCCAATTAAGGATCCCTCAATTTCTAAGCCTTCTCTTCAGTGCAAAGGGTAGCTGTGTGGTTTCAAGTAATTTTCTTCTGAAACAAGAATGTTTTTTAATCTTACACAGTCTGTGCTAATTGTGTTCACAGAGTATATACCTAGTCAATAATGTGACTTCTTGTCTGACCTTTCAAACATCCTTTTCTGCTTTGTTGATCCTAGACATCTTCTGTGAACTAATTATATAAACCACCAAAAAATGATCCCGGAAATGTGAGCTTAGAACATTAGCTGGTTTGCAGGAAATGCAAACAATTTGGCACTTGTTTCTGCAACATTTTGATGAACCAGACAATAAACATTTTAGCAAAAGAAATTACATATTCGGATTCTGAATACATGTGTGTAAACTCAACAAATACTGTCCTGTATCAGCATATAGTGACAGGTAGCAAGATCCCTGTCTACAAAACATATGCTCTCTGAATCTGTCCTGCTTATAAAAAATAGTGTCACAACTTAGCCATTTTCTTACTTTTTCCTGGATTTCTGTCAGATCTACAATTCACTCAATGTGTTCTATTTCTCTGCCTGCCTGGGAGGCAACACAGCAGGGCACAAGCAAGCCAGAAGTTTTCTGGAGTGCATTGATGACAATTCCTTGACAAGTGAAACCAACAAGGGGATATGGTCTGCTGTACCTCATACTTCCATCAAGGTGGAACTGTTTGGAGATGTGAAGACTGGAGGTAGCCTAGGCTGCAGTGACCATGAATTCATAGAGTTTTGAATCCTGACCTTGAATGTAAAAATAAAGCATGCAAGTGGTGGGAACAGCGATCCAGGAGGAACACAGAGACATTATTCAAATGTGCAGGGATAGAGTTAGGAGAGCCAAAACCTGCCTGGAGTTGAATCTGGTAAGGGACACAAAAAGCATCAAGGAGTTCTACAAGTACATCAGCAACAAAAGGAAGACCAATGAAGGTGCAGGCCTGATGCCCAGTGGGGCAGGGGATCTGGTGACAGAGAATATGAAAAGGCCAAGGTACTCAATGCCTTCTTTGCTTTAGTCTTTACTGGCAAGACTTGCTTTCAGGAATCCCAGGTCCCTGAGGAGGAAGTCTGGAGCAAGAAAGGTTGGCCTACACGAAGAAGGATGTTCAAGTTCAAGAGAGAAAGGGAACTACTGGAGAGAGTTGAGCATAGGACAACAAAGATGATTAAGGGATTGGAGCATTGCCCTTATGGGAAAGGCTGAGAGCTGGAATTCTAGCCTGGAGAAGAGAAAGGGAGACCTTATTAATGCTTATAAGTATTTGAAGGGTGGGTTGAAGGGGGATGGGGCTAGATTCTTTTCAGTGGTTCCCAGTGACAGGATGCGGGGCAATGGGCCCAAGCTGGAACGCAGGAAGTTCCATTCAAACATGAGGAAAAACTTCTTTACGGTGAGGGAACAGGCTGCCCAGGGAGATTGTGGAGTCCCCTTCTCTGGAGATCTTCAAGACCCACCTGGATGCAGTCCTGAGTAATGTGCTCTAGGCGATCCTGCTTCAGCAGGGCAGTTGGACTAGATGATCTCTAGAGGTCCTTTCCAACTCTGACAATTTCATGATTCCATGAAGTCATACTACAAGACACCATCCAAGGCATTTTACATCCAGTGTAGGTGCAAGGTCCTCCTTCAGGTCTTTGCTCTCTCTGTATCCATGGGATTATCAGTAAAGAGGAAAAAAACTTGGATAGCCATATAGAAATCTTCTTCACACACATAGGTATAGATGCACAGTGCATTCCTAGGACCCACAAATAGCATAAATTTCAG
>VZTM01000952.1:46461-64628 GCA_013400555.1 Jacana jacana
TTTTTTTAAGCCTTTAAAAACCTGTTGTCTTAAAAAAAAAAGTAATTGAAATGTCACTTCTTTTTTCTCCCTCTCTCCCAGTACCTACACTTTCTTTTTGTTCATGCCTGGAAACATTACCCTTCTCACATTGCTCCTGAACACAGAGAGAGCCTCATAATCACTGTTAGAATTTGATAAAAGCAATAACAAGCTTAAACAATGCTAACAATACCACTGTACCAATATCGGTTAGAACAATAGTACTATCTAACACAAGGTGTATCATCTCTTCCTCTCATCCCTTCCCTGCTCTCTAAGGGCTCAGAAGCAGCCAGGCCTGGAAGCCTTCCAGCTATGGACCACATGACTTTGGAGTGCTCTTGGGGTAGAAACAAAGAGATATGGATTTGGAGACATTCACCTTTTCTACCTCCTGAGGTATCCTTAAGGCGTTCTATGCAAATGAGTCAATGGTAAGTAGGGTAGCATGAGCTAAATTCTGTATTCAGGACCTGCATAAAAAGCAGATAATTAATCAAGGGGAAAATAAAAAAGGAAACTTTGGGTTTTTTTAATATATATTATTCAGATAAAACTGAGCCTGAGGAAATTACTTGTGTGTGTCTAATCCCCAATACTTCAGCATACATGCCTGTGGTTCTATTCTGTTGCTAATCATGATATTTCAGACTTTTTGGGGATTTTCTTTTTGCATAAATTATAGAACAAAGATACACACCAATGGGTCACTGATAAATAGAAATGTATCATTTACCTCAAAATAATTATAATCTGTTGGATTGTTTTCTCTTTTTCCCCTCAAAATTTGTATCCTTTTGCTACTGGGAATTTAATGCAAAGAAAAAAGAAAATAGCCACTGTTAGTGTATGACCCAACTGTATTTTTGTTTTTTGGCTTCAAAGGCAGGCTGCTAGCTCACACAGAAAACAAAGAGAGGTTACTTTTGCAAACTGTATTAAAAGCACTCAACAATAATGGCCCCAAACCACTACAGCTCCCAGTTGTCTTATTGCACTATTTGGGGGCTATTACTGTAGCTTTTTATTAAATAAGGATCATTAGCAAACCTTGTTTTGAGTCTTATGTTGTGTTACATTTCTGTACTGTTCACTGCAACTGTGTGCCATGAGCTCCTTCTGGCTTCAATCTGATTTTTGGATACACAGGAGGTCAGAATTTTGCTATAAGCAGCAAAACAGAGGCAAAGCATGTAGCAAAATCACAATTGGAAAATAGAGATGGACTTTAATTTACCCTTGTAAGTAATGACATATGTTATTTTCCCACTGGACAACCAAGTGCACATCATTTTTCTCAGCTGCAACATGAGAAAATTGTAGTTCATGAAAACCTGGTAGTTATTAATGGGAAAAGGACACGATTTGACTTACAGTTCAAGTTATCTCTATTTTCCATTAAAAGAAAGTGTTACATTTTCAAATTAAAAATGGTTCCAAGCTGCAAAATTCAAGGTTTGTACCAACATTTTGTTTGATCTCATTCACGTTTAAGCAACAAGTTGGAATGGAATCCCATGCTTCAGCTCAGCTCATTTATAGAGCCTCTTTGTGGACTTTTGTGCTTTCAGAGTCAGTGTCCAGTTCCAAGAATTTGTTAAATGCTCATCGCTTGTTAAGATAAGATTAGGAAGTCAGAATTATCTATTTGCTCTAGCCTGCCCACCATCCCAGATGCCTGAAGTAACTACCTAGTCATTTGCTCAGTACACACACACACGTACACATACAGAACTACATGACAGCACCTTTTCTTGACGAATCAAGTACAAGTTTCCAAAGGGAAATAACTTTACAATATGCAAATCTATGACTTTCTGCATTTATAATAACATATATGCTACTTGAACTAGTAATATGGCAATAGACCAAAGAAAGGAATTGCCCTTTGAGCCAAGGAATCAGTACACATTTGCTATTTTTTGAAAAATTTTCATTGAAAGAAAAGGAATTTTTGACAGATGCCACTGTTGCTATGGGATTTAATTAAATGTTTTTGTCTTGCATAATGACTGCTAAGGATATACGCACATGGCATTACACAAGGAGTTAAGATGTATGATTCTTAATGATAGCTATGTCTAATGCCTGAGAGTAGCAAGCTAGACATTACGTCCTCATTAAGAATGAGCTTAACTTAAACCATTTGAATAGTCTCCCTGAAATGATCTCAAGTATAGGCAGATGCTTAAGTAAAATTTTCCATTAGATCTTTACCCCTTGTGCACAGTAAATTTATTTAGTTTAAATTTCCTAAGAGCTTGTATTAGAAATATATAATGGAGAGCAATTAAAACACATGTGATTACTTACATGAGGTCTTCCCAATATGCCAGTTTTTACACCTGATAATTGATGAGTCAACCTACAGTGAGTCCTTGTAAATCCTGTTTTATTAATGTCTCCTCTACTGAATTATTTTTTTAAACCAGAAAATAGAATCACAGAATCATTTAGGTTAGAAGAGACGCTTGGGATCATCAAGTCCAACCATCAGCCCTACTCTACAAAGTTTTCTCCTATACCATATCCATCAACACCACATCTGACTTTTAAACGCATTCGGAGATGGCGATTCCACCACCTCCCTGGGCAGCCGATTCCAGTGACTGAACACTCTTTCTGAGACGAATTTTTTCCTAATGTCAGGCCTAAACCTACCCTGCTGCAGCTTGCAGCTATTCTCTCTCATTCTATCGCTAATTATCTGTGAGAAGAGAACAGCACCAACCTCTCTACAATGTCCTTTCAAGCAGTTGTAGAGAGTGATGAGGTCTCCCCTCAGCCTCCTCTTCCGCAAACTAAACAGCCCCAGCTCCCTCAATTGTTCCTCATAAGATTTATTCTCGAGGCCTTTCACCAGTTTCGTTGCCCTCCTCTGCACTTGCACCAGCACCTCGATATCTCTCTTGTGTTGAGGTGCCCAGAACTGGATACAACACCCAAGGTCTGGCCTCACCAGTGCTGGGTACACCTCACCAGCGCTAAGTACAGGGGGACAATCCCCTCCCTACTTCTGCTGGTCACACTATTTCTTATACAAGCCAGGATGCCATTGGCCTTCTTGGCCACCTTGGCACACTACTGGCTCATATTCAGCTGTGTGTCAACCAGCATCCCCAGGTCCTTTTCTACCAGACAGCTCCAGCCACACTTCCCCAAGCCTGTAGTGATGCATGGCACTTGGCCTTGTTGAACCCCATGCCATTAACATCGGCTTGAAATATTGAAATAACTTGAAATATTGGTGATGTTCTTGGTGTTGCTATTGGGCCATGTCAACACACTAGCAGCTCTGCACTCAAAATCTGTCCACGCTTCAACAGATTTTCAAAGGAAACTACTCTTATGCCTACCCTTTTCTCGACTTTGGTCTGAGTGCCTTCCCATTGTACATAACCAATTTACGATAGATGTGCATCTTAGCACCAAACCGTAGACAATGGGAGATTTATAAACATATAAAAGCAGCGTTTCTGTTAAGACCCTGACAGTAAGCTTGTCCATCAGCCACAGGAACTGTAAGGTGTAACAAGACGTGTGGTACTCCAAGATAACGCATGCCTTGTGGGTGTTGTGAAATAGGAGGCAGAGGCAAATGCTTTTAGTGACCTGCCAGTGTTATCTTACAATAACATACACATCTCAGAACAGCCTATGAAATTATAAAACAGCCCCAAACTCACAGAAAATTAAATATATACTTTTTTAATTTAACAACTAAACAAAAGAAATGAGGTGCATAATAATTAAATGGCCAGTAAAGAGCAAATAGCTTATGAAATGTTTCATTTCTGGAATGCTGGGGAGAATAATAGGCAGGGTCACAGGTGAATGAAATAAAATGTCATGTACATTCTTCATGCTATTCAAGCATAGCAATTTCCCCAAAAGGTTCTTCATTAAAACAAAAATGAAATAATGGAAGAGATAGTTTGGAAAGGCTTTTTTCTTTTTTTTTTAATGCACCTTAATATTTCTCAAGACACACTCTTATTTGTAATTCCGCTTGGCATTCGGAATGCCATAGTTAATCTACCAGATCATATCACAGCCTTGTATAGACACACATTTTGCAGCCTGTAGTTTAATTCATGAAGGTATTTGTAATTAGATTAACCCAATGTTTCCAATAACCTGTACATTGACTAAAATTTAGGGGGTTCACATTTTCTAGAAAATATTGAATCCTTTTCAAAAGGGTCGTTATAAACCAATAATTATCACTATTCAATTCTTATACAATTCTAATTTGCTCTGAATTATAGAATCATAGAATCATTCAGGTTGGAAAGGACCCTTGGGATCATTGAGTCCAACCATCAACCCTATTCTACAAAGTTCTTCCCTACACCATACCCTTCCCCAAACACCACATCTAAATGATTCTTAAACACATTCAAGGATGGTGAATCAACCACCTCCTTGGACAGCCTATTCTTACAACCCTGCATGACATTTAGCAAGTATCAGGGAGTACTCCAGATTTACAGTGCTTTGTCTTTTGCATTTGTGAACAAAAGCCTATTCACTTATATAGAATTAAATACTGAGATATTACACCAGGAAGTTCCAGTTCTCTCCTGCAAAAACCTTTCAAAAATGCTTTTACTGAAATTTCTCAACCATATTATTTGAAAACATATATTTATAACATATATATATATATTTATACCATATATATATATATTTCCTAATTTTGCTGGATCATCAATTACAGATAAAATAGATGGGAAACATTTGTCCAGACCACCACAATGAACAACCAATGCCTGGCCTCTTTGTCCTAGCTCTAAATAAATATTGGTTTTGGCTGGCATAACTGTCCAAATGTTGACTGCAACTCAACTTTTACAAACATCTCACCAGACGACTTGCTTTAATGTCCTCTAGAACCAGTGGGTTCCACGCTAATGAAGTACTTCATGTTCAAGAGAGGGTTTCTCTTGTTTTTTTCCTATGAGCAGTGGTTGTATAAAACTCATGTGCAAGACTAAATACAGCTTTGACATGAAAGCAGATGAATGAATGAATGAATGAATACCTTAACATTCAAACAGTATAACAGCAAGACTGCACATAGTAAGAATTTCTTAAAATCGAATGTTAGCTGTAAAGATATGTTATAAATCCACCCCTGATATTTATGAACTTATTTCATAATGTATTTGCTGAAAAGTAGTATCTATTTCAGGGGCAAGATCTCGGGAGACAGGTAATAGCTTTTACTGGGCCAGTTAGTACAGCTAGAATACTGAGCAGGGCTTTGGCATATATATAGCCTTCTTCAGTTTGATCCAAAATAGAAACTTCTCCCTTTTAGGAGTTCTCTGGAATGAAAGGAATTAAGAAAGCTTTTCTATGAGCACTAGCAATCAAGAAGACAGTTTTGCAGACATTTGTATAATGAGTTTGAGAGATGATATGGATTTTCTGATGTTTAATCAGGCTTGAACTCATAATGCAGCTCAGGACATTTGAAAGGACTCTCTCTTTCTTTTCTAACCCACTACCTTTTAATGAAATCTGTGGAAATACATCTGGTAACATATGGTTAAAACTGGCCCCACAGGTTACCAAGTTACTACAGGGGTGTGAAAGATCAGCAGAGACACAGAAATAGTGCTATTGCGTGAGACTTACTTCTGTACAAAATCAGGATTTAAAAAGTCAGCTCATCTCACAGTCTCTGACAGGTTAACTCTGCTGATAAAGAGGGAACAGGCACGCGGAACAGATACATAGTGATGAACAGAGGGTAAGGACTTACAGAGTAGAAACAGAGTGACATGTCCCATTGTTAAATCTGCTCCTCTTTGTGCTCTCTAGATCATTTTCTTTCGTGCTCCTATAACTCTCTATCCTTTTTTCGGCTGTACGTTCTGAAAAGCACAGAGATATCTTTTAAAGGCCCTCAATAGGTTTTTGGTAGCCTATTTTCTGTGATCATTAACCTTCATTATGTTTCCATCATCTGATTTTTGCATTACTTAGCTCCATTTTTTGCTCTATGTGACAGTGAAAAAAGGAACACACCTACATCCAAGTTAGCTTTTTGTATACTGAATGCAAACACTATCAATAGATTAATCTAAAGGTGGGTTTTTTTCCTGTCTTTTTTCTCCCCCCCTGCCCCCCCCGGAAAGGAAACTTCTTATTTTCCAACATTTCAGTGCTCAAATATTTGAAACTTGTTATCATTTTGGTTGTTCTGCTTTGTTCTTGTTTTTCAAGAGCAATTATACCCTGAGGCACAGGACACAATAGGGGTTATAGCACTTTTGATGCAATGTTGCTCGCTTGTGTCTTATGTAAGAAGACCGTCCCCTCCCAGGCTCTGCTCCACTTTGTTTGCCCCAGCAAATACAATCCAGCATCTGCTTTGCTTTCAGCGCTGCAGCTGTATTTTAGTCCAAAGGCTTTAGGGACTTTTCTATAAACAACTCCCAAATCTCTCTCCCATTAAATACTCCCCATTCCGCTCTGGGAAGGATTTTTTTCTTTTTCTTTTTTTTTCCATGAGTGCTGATTAGCAAGGTAGCTGTGTAGAAGCTGTTTCCTGTCAACGCTCCTACCGATTCATTTGTGGTGAGACTACAACATGGTGCTTGTGGTACCACAGCAATTTCTAAGAGAGACAATTTTGATGTCACAAACTAATGAGAGCTTAGGAACAAAAGCCATCAAGAAAAAGCCAGTTACAAAGCAAAAAGCTAAAAATAAGCTCTTCCTCACGCCATTATTAACTGGTGGTAAGCCATGGATCATCAGTGTCTAATACTATGAGAAATCATAACTTATACAGAGTCTCCCCCAGAGATGACAAAACAGTAACATTTTAGAGGTATTTGTTTTATGGCTTCTTGATTGATCAGGCTGTGATCTGATATACTGCTACACTGACTGGAGCAGAGGGCATTGGCAAGTATACACGATATAAGGGCAAACAGATTGACATATCAAACATAGCCCATTTACCATGCCCATAAAATGCATAGTGAATAAATATCTAAGGACGGAGCTTTTACACCATTGCCATATTGTGTCTGCAACGGAGGGTACAAACATGTACTTCATTTGCAGTTGCAGTCACTGCACCATCATAGTTTTGTTAAAGAAGCTTGGAATGCAGAATAGGAAAGCTACATTTTCCCTTGTCATGGTTGCTGCCCTCTGGGTCCCGTTGTGCACTCCCAGGGGAGCAGGAGCTGCTGCGTGTGGATGCAGGGAAAGCCGCAGGAGTACAGAGTGGGACAGGCAGTAGGACCTGGCAGCTGGGACATGAATACAGGGTGGGACTCTCCCAGGAGGCACAGGGGGCTTCCCCAAAGAAGGGAGCAGACCCACATCTAAGTTCTCATGGAAAGGAGAAGAATTCTTAAAAATCTGGAGGGCTCTCTGAGAACTTTGTTGCAGCCTGGAAGGCCATTAATAGTTGATGGGCTGGCAAGCAATAGGAAAATAATAGCACACTTGTAATGACACACTGAAGGATTTAACTTTCCCCACACATTTTAATCTAATGTCTTCACCACCAGCTTTTCTCTGTTCAAAATTGTTACTTTATTCTATTTCAGTATATGGGTTATAAATATGTGTGTGTGTATATATATATATAATGTATAGTTGTGGGTGTACATCTGTGTGCATATATGTAGAGAGTATATGGAGTATCTGGTTTGGTATGTATTTTATAAAATCGACCTCCAGAGGTGGAAAATTATTTCATATTTTTTCAGCATGCTTATTTTTAAGAAAAAGTGGGGCAGTTCAACTTTATGGCTTCTAGATAGTTGGAGGTCCAGCCATAATACACAGTAAGAATGCATTACTGTCCAGTTAAGGTAAGTGGCTGTTAAGTTCAAAAGATAAGTCAATTTGGATTTTTCCCTCTGATTATCATTTCATAATGATTAATTTTCACAATGTTTGCCTTTCAGTCTCCTTATGAGAACCATGTTTGAGTAAATAAATGAATTTCACTGAAACCAATTCTAATCACTAGGGAGAGGTTTTCCTATTCTCTGAACAAGCTGAAGCTGTTTATTAAAGCTAACTTAACCTCTAGGACTCTGCAATCCTCTCTGGCATGTGTTTGGGAAGGGGTTTGGGAAGGGGTTTGGGAAGGGGTTTGGGAAGGGGTTTGGGAAGGGAATGCTGCAGCTTCAAGTGCAGCAGACACAGCCAAGATCCACCTGCAAAAAATTGAGAGCGAGACTCCCTGCAGCAGGTCTCACCCTGGGTCCAAAGCGCATCTAGTTCTGTCTCCCACGTAAGCTTCCCCATTTCAGTGATAGATGTCTTCAGAGATCCAAAGACTTACTGATGAGAGAGAAGTATGAGAGGAAGACTGGGGAAAAGAAAGACTTCAGCCTCCTGACTGTGCAGACAACCTCAACCCAACATTTATCATTCTTTCAGAAGCGTAGCTGGGTTTCCTAGTAAAGGACTGTAAAAAGGTAGTACCTTCAAATGCTTTTCTATTCTACTGTTTCTGTACAAAAGAACAGTGTTGGTGTGTACTTCAGGCTAGATCCAATAAAGGACTTGGGTGCAGAGAAGTTAAATACTGCAGTATTTAATGTCCTAGAATGAAATACGGAAACTTGTGCACGAGGAGCAATTTGATTTAGGCGTCTGAGAGCAGCACGGAGCTGCTGGCAGATAGATGTGTTGTGAGCTCACAGGGACTGCATCGCATCCACAAAGGGACTGGGCAGGCTGGCTATTTCAGCTTAGGCCTACACAGTGATGAAAAGGTGGTGTTTCTCAGGCAGACGCAAAGCAGAGAGTAAACAGCTATTTTTTTGCAGTGCAAGTGCAACGTGAGAGGAGCGCTACAGGAATGTGTGCTGAGACCTGCCGTTCATCACCCCCAGCCAGGAGACTGCAGTGAGGTCACAAAGTTTGCAGATGTCCTTATGTTGTTTAAGGCCGAAGGCTGATTGTGAAGAGCTGTAGAATAAACTTACAAGATGGACAATAAAGTGGCAGGTTAAATTCAGTGTATATTCTGCACCTGCTTACCTTGATTCAATGCAAGATTTAGGAAGTATCAAATGAAGATAGTAGGAATGACTTTCAATGCAGTTGATTGGAAGGAAGCATGTCCTTAGGCCATGCAAAATACATTTGTTGACCTTACTGCCAAAGGATGTTACGCAAGCTAAACATCTATGCCTTTTCTACAGAGTCTTGTCAAGTACAATGAAGAAAAACCCCAAGGGAAATAATTAGATACATCAGTCTCAGGAAGTTTCCTCAGCTAACTGAAGTCTGTAAAGGTGTAAGAGACAGTATTTAAGAGAAAAATTGCTTCTTCTGCCACTACTCTTTCCTAGGGATCTGCGTGTGGCTGCTCCTTGTGACACCATACAGGTGTCATACTTGGTGCAGTGCAGCCATTGGCCCCCAGGGAGGACCGTGTCCCACCTCTACTTGAGTGCAGAGTCCAAGAATGTGCTGGTGCTCAGCCCTGGAGCAGGGGCTGGAGGTGTTGCAGGGTCAGGCAGGACTCAGCCAGTTCAGATGCGTTGCCCAGGGTGGCACAGGCAAAAGCACAGCACTACTCGCTGTAATTCACTGTCACACGGATGTAGAATTGGTCATTATCATAGTGCTGGTATCAGGGCAATGGCGCTGGCATTGGTACCAGCCACCGCTGCTGCCAACAAGCTCTGGCAGCAGGAACATGTTGGGGAGTAGAGCCAAAAGTGAGGCGCTAGTGCATGCCATGACAGCAATACCAGCTGACTGCAGGAGCTGCAGGAAGCTGATCTACCCTGTGGTGTGTTAAACTGTGTTGAGGGCCATGCCAATGCCAGAAATAACTCAAAAAAAAAGATAATTCCTCACTACTTTACAGCTTCATTTGCACTGAACTGCATCTGCTATGATGCCCCTGCTGGAGGAGCACCACAGGAACTCATTCTTCATATGTGAGTTGCTGACTATGTAAAAAGAAGTCTGGCACAGCATTAAGCAAAGAAAAATTATATATAGAACGAGAATTTGAACCCAAATTTAAAATTAAGGGCTCCAAAACCAATTCTTCTCTTCAGTCTGTTACAAATTATACAGTCTTCAGTATCAGCTTAAAGAAACAGCAGTTTCTGACAGCACTTAACTTCTTTTTTTCATTACTGGGTCTCTTCCAGTTCCTCCAGATCAATAGCACTCCTATGTATCTTTATAAATCTGAGTAGCAGATCCATTCTCATAAAGTTGACCCCATCTTGCTTTTCTGCTGAAAAGCGGAATCAAAAAGTATTTTAAGTGATATCTGAAACAGGGAGATTAAATTCTCTCTTAGTTATACCATGAACAATAGCCAAAAAATAATGCTATGTGCCTTGGTACATTTTTTACCCTTGAACTTCCTCAGATCATATTTATTTTTGTCATTTTTTTTGCAATCCTGAAAGTTTTTAAATGTGATTTGAACAGGTTAAAATTGCCTATCTTCCATAATCTATTAAAAAAAAATAAACCTCTTTAGTTTGTAAAACTGACATTGTTCTAAATTTTGCAGTTTACTTTTAAAACAGCCTGGACAATTAAATTCTTCCCAGTAACATTCAAATCAAATTTTTATTTTAGATCTTTTATACCAGTATAGAGCTTTTTCTTCTATGCTGTAAGATATAATGTGAAATTAAAGCAAACAGACTTTTCACTGATCAATGGATTTTTTAAAAGAAAAAAAAGACAAGTGAAGCTACGTATTGTTTTTAACTTTCTTTCCAGATTAAGTTTTCAACATTAATAATCTTGAGCAAATTTAATCAGAAAATTTCATTTTAAAATTCAGTTATACTTAATATAGTAGTATTGTATATGTAGATACTTCTCAAACGAAGGAAATCAGACTGCCTGTGTATGTATACCCTCTCATGTTTCTAAGGCTTTTGTAGAAACTTTGTCACAGTGGATAGAATAATAAAAAACCCGTTTCCAAAGCTGGTAACAGCTGTATACATCTTTAACTAGAAACATAGGTAATACTTAAATAGGTAAATGTACTTCAGTGAAATGTAAGTGAAATACTCAATTAAGTAAAAATGCAAGTTGTTGCTACAGAATAATTTACAATTTAATTTGTAATCTTAATCTTAATTTGTTAGATGAGTATAAGAATTCAAATGCAATACTTGGTCACCTTTTATGAGGAACATTAAAAATAGTATGCCTTTCTAATTACAGTAGAGGAGTTTTCAACAAGATGTGAAGCAGTCGAAGAACATATACAGAACAACACTAAACTTGGTTTACTAGCAAGGCTTCTTTTATGTGTGGAAGCCATTATGACTGCTGCATCTGTTTTTGGAGGTATAGGTTTGCTTCTGGAAGCAATACATTCACAGATGATGATGATGACGACTATTATTATTGTTACATCTGTTGAGAGAATAGTGCTCTATTATCAGTTGTTGAACTAGTACTTTGAACTTTGATGATCATCTTCAACACCCGTATCATTATTATCGAAGAAGTGAAAACTAGGGGAACACTGACTTCCAGTTCTGGTTCTGCTCTCAACTCACTGTGCAACCTGCAGTAAGTCACAACTCCTGAATCTTACCCACTGCATATTTGAGTGACTGCAGAAAGTAATTCAGAAACTTCTGAAATGTGCAAACTGAAATCCCTCACGTGCATGTCAGAGTCCTATGGGACTGGCACTCAGTCCCCTTTTTCCAGTCATTTCTACCGCTCTGCCCATAAAATGTAAATATTCCAGAGAGGCATCCATGTATCTAAGAACTTCCTGGAGCTTTTGAGGCAGAGCTGAGCACTGCAGATTTTGGGAAGTGCCCACCTGCACTCTGCCAAGAGTGGAGTGTGTAGATCTTCTCTCTGCATTGCACAGCTCAGCCACACTGGGGCTGTCTGAGGCATCCAGAAAACAGACACGCAGACAAACACCTCCTTGTTGAGGTGATGTGAGGTTGCGATTACTTACCAGCTGTAACTAGCAACAAAACAGAGCTGACTGTAACCTAGGAAACCTCTGTGAAATAACCACAGAGCAAGTGAGCACAACTGCTGTGAGAGTTACATCTGCAACACACATCAACATCTGGAAATTGCTCTTTATGCTACCAAAAACCCCGTGGCTTCTTACTAATAGGCTTTTAAATGGACTACGTAA
Organism: Jacana jacana; assembly: GCA_013400555.1. Taxonomy (NCBI): domain Eukaryota; kingdom Metazoa; phylum Chordata; class Aves; order Charadriiformes; family Jacanidae; genus Jacana; species Jacana jacana. Next base: position 58,634 of record VZTM01000952.1, read on the forward strand.
CACAACTAGGAGCTTGACCCATGGCTCCTCAGCAGAGAGCAGGAGGTGGTCTGCGTGTAGCAGCAATTGGGGTCTTTAATGTCTTCAAAAAGTGGGTTCCCAGTGGAAACATGACAGTTCTAATTCAGGGTCTTGGACATATTTTCAGCTCACATGTGAGGTTTACAAGCAGTTGTTCAGAATTTATATTACAAAGTGTGCACTCCATAAAAATTGAGAAAAGGCCCTTGACCCAGAAAGAGCATGTTAAACAAATAACTCTAAGAGATAGCATAGTATTTGCAGGCTGCATGCAAAAAAAAAAAAGTATGTAATAAAGTTTGGATATCTTTAAGCAGATTTTCTCACTTTGAGATATCTGGGTTGTTTTGAGGATTTTTTCATTTTGGTTTACTAAGATTTGGTTTGGTTTTCTTTTTTCTTGCAAATGTAATTAATTCTGAATTTCAAAGCTTTAGGGTGCACACTGGGAGTCCTCTCTGCCCAATTTATGTATTTGACAGACCCCCACCTACTCATCTCAGGAGTCCTGTTAACCTCAACAGACGCTTAAAAAAAATGGGAAAGTATTTCCCAGCACTCAAAAAGACTCAGCACCTTTTGGATACAAATATCCCAAAGCTCAGGATCAGGTAACCTGTACTTTCTTCAATGTCATCAAGCAACTCTGAACCTACAGACCTTTGCCACATGCAACCTCCATTCCATAGTTAATCTTTCTTTGACTCCTACATTTTCCTAACCAGCAAAAGACTTTTGCAAGGACACAAAATTCTGGCAACTTCACTTATTCTGAGCAATGTCCTTCACTACAAATACTCTCTTTGTTTTTGATGGTGTCACTTTCGAAGTAAGATACTGTTGAATGTGATTATTTCTTCCATACGACCACCAGGAATGAATTGCCTATCACACAGTAATACACTACAGAAAAAGATGTTGAATTTTCAGTTGAAAAGCCTTTTCCTTTCATACTTTTCTCAGTCTTTTTTTCCCTTCGCCCTGAAGTGGAAAATACCAGTGTCCTGACCGTGCACACATTTATTTGAAATAAATGAAACACAGAAATTCAGAGTTACAATGGCTGGAGGCAGAACATTGGACAACAAAGATTTCCTACAACCAAATGAAGCATAGGCTGTTAGGAGACTCTAAGTAAAAAATATATAAAGAGTATAAATTTAGTAAAGTTTGGATCTGGATTTAGACTTCTGCTTTAGGGTTATCACAAGAGGCACCAGATTATAAAAGGAATATAATAAACTGTATAATTTTTCTGCAAAGACACATTTTTATACTAAATATTGTTGGGAATATATAATGCATATGAACATTTCACATGAACATTGTTGGGAATACATGGCTCTGGGATACAGGGTACACTTACTTATTGCACTGGCTAAACTTTTAACTGTGGTAGGAAAACAGATCAAACAACAGGAAAAAGGAGTTGAGTTGTTTAAGACTATTTCCTTTGGCAGCTTTCATACTGTAATACAAGAGAGCAGGTTATTGCTTGAATAAAGGCTTTTTATATATATATGTACTTATATAAATATATATATAGTATTGTAGGGTTTTTTTCACATGAAGGTCAGGGATGATTATGTATGAAAGGCAAACTGTTCTTGCACCCAGCAGAAAATGGTCTCTGCAGATCACTATATCAACAAAGAAACATGGTAAAATGTGGTAAAATTTTTTAGCTGTCAAAGACTACATTATACATGGGCTGCAAATGAATGGATTTAGGTTCTAAATACAGACATTCTTCCAATTCAGAGAAAATTAAACGTACTCCAGAAAGGAGAAAAATCGAGGATTCACTTTCTTTCTAAAATTATCCAACAGCTTCCCTGTTTAATGATATCCAGCCTGTCATTCCTCAGAAAATCTGTGAAAGCCACAGCTGCTGTGTCACCTGAATTCTACCAATGCACTGTTCACATAATTAATAAAACCATATGGATGGACCAGGCTTTATCAGAAACATCATCAGCACACACACCACCTTGCATCCTGCTCACTTTATGATACATTGCCGATGACTGTGACTAAGAAGACAAGGGTACACATTAGCTCTGCCTGTGCAGCTGAGTCAAGGCTGTACATGCTAATATGACATTTTCTTAACTTCTGGCTTCCTGGTTCTTCAACCATAATATTTTTGTAACAGATTTTGAAGAGGAACTTATTTATCTGTAGAAAAACTGATGTCATCTCAGGGGTAATTTACAGGTCTTAATTATGGTTTCCTACTCTTCTCAGGCTATACAGCATTAAGAGAGCTTAGCTGTAATGTTGAGGACGATGTGAAGGTTCATGTGAAGGAAAGGAGAATATGTCTCTACTAATGTGGAAACTTCCTGCTTTGCATTGTAAAATTCACGCATTTTTTATAATGGATACCTCAGACAGCTTGCAACTTAGACACAAAACCTAACATGACAGCCACTGGCAGAAGAAAATGTCCTCACCTTCCAAGACCGTAAACTCGGGTCAACTGTCATGGGAAAATTCTGTAATCTTAAATGTCAGATTATGGAAAATGCAGATTGAACAAAAATCTAATAGCAATAGCAGTTTATCTGAATTAAGAGGAAGATCCTTCTTTAGGACACTTGTTTCTATTTCTGTTTATCAGTTTCTGTCTCTGTTCTGAGCGATGTTTTTGTTCACATGGTGAACATTCTGCAGCACTTCCTATGCCAGTTCTGCCCAGCAGGGACACATCAAGGTGACCCTGTCTAGGCAGGGCTGTTGGGCAGCAGGGAGCTGCTGTCTTCCCACAAGACTTGGTCAAGCTTACAAGACTTTTAATAAGGGGTAAAGCAGATGACAAGAACTTTTCTTTTTGCCTGTAGCTTTTCTTGGCCTAGGGCAGCCCTTGAATTTACAAGGGCACCAGCTGCTAGAAAGGCTTAAAGAGAAGTGAAGCTTAAGAAAGAAGTTCCCCAGAAGGTGAATGCAGCCCTGGGCACAGCTGGGGAACAGACAGACGTTGCTGAGCATACGTCTAGGTCACAAATTTGAAATACCAAGATTTCAATTTCCCTTGGAGGAAATCTGGACCCAGAGTAAAGGTCCCTGACTGAACTACCAGCTTCACCCTACCCCCCTCAAAAATCCCCCAATCCAATCCAACCCAACCCAATCCAACCCAATCCAACCCAATGATTCCCCTGCCAAGGACAAGAAAAAAAGAGAAAAATGGAGGTGATGAGGTTTTCCCTTGTCACTAAAAACTGACAGTGTAGTCCTGCCCCCACGCCCTACTAAAGACAAAGTCCAGGTACTCCTGACTGGCAGAAGTTACTGTAAGAATGGCCAAATGCCTTCCTTCCTCACTTTGTAGCATATTTTTACCTTCACACACAGGAAAATCCTGTGCCCAACTAAGCTCCAAGTATGACGAAAGCAAAGAATTTAGTTCTGAAAAGGTTGTGTTGGCTCACAGGATGTCTGCTGAGGCAGTGTGCAATCTGTTTGTCTCTTTTTATACTCTTGACACCAGAGGAGAATGGAATGAGGAAAATTACATCTGAAATAGCAAATGTAGGGGTTTTGAGTCACCACCCAGAAGCATCTTTTTATAGATGAAAACTGCAATCGTTTTGACAAGCAAAGTGTAGTTGGGTGTTTTTTGTATAACTTGACTTATCTGGGTTTGCTTTTTATAGATCCTTTTTTTTGTTCACAATGGAAATTTCCTGTTTACTGCCTTTTGCAAGTAAGACATCATTTGTTTCCATTCGTAATTAAGACATTAAAAATTACAGCAGTGTTCAGTCATAAAAGCTGAATACTGTTACAGGCTTTACCAGTAGAGTTGTTTGGTTCTGACAGAAAATGGCAGAGAGAGAAAAAAGCATTTATTTGTAGCATCACAGAAAATATGTTCTCCAGAAGTAAAATAAACAGCGACTTCTAAATCCTGACTTCTGTATTAGAGGTCACTTCTATTTACGATATGTTGTAATGGGAATTGTTATTTGAGACTCTTTATTGCTGAAGAGTTCAATGTGTTCTGAAAGTATCTCTGTGAAATATGACACACAATTTGTTTTTGTGAACATTAGCACAAATAAAAATGGATGCAATTATATGTTTACAATGGGAAAGTGAACAAGCCCAAAATGTAGTTAAGATCAAAATACATTCACTTTAAAATTGAGAGGGTTTTTGTGGGGAGAAACAGCTTTGGATAATATTACAGTTCCAATACGAAATACTACCTCTACCATAAAAATTTGCCTTCCAAATTTGGCAATAAATAACAAACTTAGCTGTGGAACATTTGCAATATTTGTAACGCTCTTATGTAAGTCAGCATTCATTCCAAGAGAACAAGGTATAAGAGAAAGCATTCAGACAGTACAATGCACTGCTCTGCTAAGCTCAGTATATTGTGTCTAACACTCCTGGTCATGTAAGTGCAATATTTGTATTATCATTTGTGAAAACATTTGATTCGCTAACTGTGAAAATATAGTTATTGTGGTTTTGAAAAGTTATAGTGTGCACAAGGTCTTTCAGTCGTGGTCCAGTTTGGTTTTGTCCAGCTTCACTTTTCACACACTGGTTCTTGTTAAGCTCTCACATTATTACATTTTAAAATTATCTGATGGATTAGAACACCCATTAACACCTTCCCCATGAAGGGGATCAATCACGTCTCAGTCTCTTCTGTTTATTTAAATGAATTGAGTGGTCTAACTTTTTAAGGCATTTTCTCCAGTTCTAGAATAAATTCTGTGGCTCTTATCTGATCCTCCTCAAGTTTTCAACTGTGTCCAGTCATGTCATCCCTGTTCTCACACTAAGGAACACCATTCCATCATCCTGGGAGTGCATGGGTAGTTGCATGGCCCTTCTGACCCACAGATCCTGGTCAAGGTCTCCACCTTCTTAAATGTAGTCCTGTATTTGAAAGTTAGTACAGCTGTGCACATATATTCAAGTGCATTTTGTTTGTGATCTCTGATGCTGAGAATGACTGCATCTTTGTTTACAGTTCCCACCAGTCTTTGTGTCATCCACAAGTTCTATGATGGGCCATTTCCATTCACCTCCAGATCATTGATTAAAATGTCGCTTTGTACCAATGTCTATAAAAGTCCAATGAAATCACTCCCATCCAGAATAATTTCTCACTGGCAACAGTTTTTTGACATCTGTTCAGTACATTAGAATGTCATAAGTTACGAAGTCAAACCCCCTGCAATAAATCATAGTATATCGTTGCTACCCAATTATATTAATCAACTAAATATGTCATTACGTCTGAGATTTAATTCAAGTTTGTTGACAAGATCTTCTCTTTATAAAGTCACACTGTCTGAAATTGATTAGTTTCTTGCCCTTTCAGTCTTTATTAATTTAATTTCATTGGCACTTTCTCGTTTTTGTCAGGGATAGGTGTCAGACTAACCAGCATATAAGTTACTTGGGACATCCTGCTTGACATTTTTAATAGGGAAAAGATACTATTTGCTGCAGCAACAGCTAACACTTCGTCACTGTTGTTATTTCATTTTACAAGAACTTCCTCTGTTCCAAGATTTATTAGAAAGAGCATCAGCAGACTTTAGATCTCTATCTCTTTCAGGACTTCTGAATATATATTATTGAATCTATTCAGAAATACCCACACCAAGTATGCATTTCTGCAGTCTCACCAAATCAGTAAAAGGCTGAGAAGTATGCATGTGAAATAAAATGCAGTATGCTACTTTCTTCCAAATACAGGGCTAAAATTTTTAGAGCTAATAATATTCATCTAAAGATGAGACAACCAAGCTTAACAATGGATATGCTCATCTTTGTTATTCTTATCTTCTTTAATGTTTCATTTCTCTAGAAGCCATAAATATTCATGTTTAAACTTTAATTTCTTTTATTGATTTTCTACACTTGACAAATTCTAATTGATAATAACTATTATCTATTTTTCCTTCATCCTATTTGTCATATTCCGCTTTCTATCTCTGTTTTA
>VZTM01000953.1:1650-33110 GCA_013400555.1 Jacana jacana
AAGCATAGAATTTAAGAATGCCTGATGGGCTACCGTCACAATAGCTGAGCGCAAGTGATAACTTTCTAATGAAATAGCTCTTACTAGGGCATAGACTTAGATTTTTTTGTGGCATATTGGTTTTGCTTTGACTGAGTTATAAATGTTTACAGCTGTAAACACAAGTGGAGTTAATTTTTCAGAACTCATTAAACATGTTCCAAAGGAATGATGTGTTCTGCATGTGAGTGACTGCATTTATTTTATAGCAAGCTTTCCAGCCTAGAGAATGACTGGACAGCCTTTCTGAATATCTTGTGGTATTTCAACATAAAGAGGATAATTCTGCTTTGGTAAAAACTTTTTGCGTTAAGAGTGTCTCCTTGGCAAAAGGGAATATGCAAGCAAAAAGGTTTTGAGGTCAGGCATTCTTATTTCATTTTTTCCCTTATCTTTTCTATTAACTGGTTATGATCTTGAGTTAATGGAAATAATATATTGATTGCACGAATTGGTTTGACTTTGAAGTGGAAGGAAACTATACTTTTCTCAATAGTAATCTTTAGAGTAAAAAATATCATTGCCTTTTGTTTTATCATATACAAAGAAAGATTTAAGTGGATTTTATTTTACTTTCAGGGGAGGAGGGGAATGTAAAATTAACTTTTTACTTCAGTTGCTTGTGATTCACACGAGTTATTAACATCTGAGCAAAGATTTTTGTTATGCAATTTTTATGATATACAGTATCTGGGACTTTGAGTATATGCTTCACTGGAACCTTGGAAGACTCAAGCTCACTTTTTAATGATTATGGAAAAAAAATAAGCAGGAAAACAGATAAACTTTAAAAATCACGCTGTACTGTCATCAAAAGTAGCCAGTTTGATGGCAGTGGGATGAGTTTTAGACTCAACAGTATGTGTTTGAAAATGAATATCTTAAGCTGTGGAAGAGTACATATTATGTTGTATTACTAGGAAAGTTGTAGATAATTTAATTTGATTGCTTATTCAAAGTTAAGCATTTAATGTCCTTTTTTAAAATTTCCTGATGTATGCATTTTCTCACATCAGTAGAGGAATTAATGCGACATGCTGGCAGTTCCCCCTAGAGCTTTAACTAAAGAATAGGAGAGGTAAAGAGAAGAACACATTTATTCATAAAGATTAAAAGTTGTGCTACCTTCCAAATATCTGTGCATTTCCATATCTTAGATCATTTAGCTACAATTTCTCTCTTTCACAGATGGTACATAACTCCTGATTGGGGTGTGAAAATTCTCCCACGGGGACGACAACTTCGATGTTCTGATAGTGTCAGCATTTTGCTCTGACATAGGAAATAGTTAAAAAATATTATACTTCATGGAACTCACTAAATACATATCCTATTAGCTCCAAATAGCTTTATTTATTAATTGCATCTGAGTACAGAAATAATACAGGAACATTTATTGCAGGAATGACTTCACAATACAGATTTACCCAGGAAATTCTTTTATATTAGGAGGCATATTTTATAATTTTGTAGCTTGTTTTTTTATATTGTCATAGCTGAACTGTAAAGAAGACATTTTTTGTTAAAAAATAACAACAATCTTTGTATTGAGTAGTAATGAACGAGTGGGATTTTTTTTTGCTATTTTTGTTTGGATTTTCACTTTCACATGAACTCGTTCTTGAAAAATAAAATAATTGTTATAGTTGCATATGTCACTAGCCATTGATACATTATTTGCTTCACCACAATAACTTTAGTTTTGGAAGAAGTTCTAGTGTATTTAAGGCTTCCCTAAGGTTTCACTGTATTCTATCTCCAAGGGATAGCCCCCATATATATAAATGTATTTGTTCAGTTGTGGATGAAAGGCGCCTCTCCTCACATTCAAAGGAGTAAAGAACAATGAAAAGCAGGTGAACCCAAATAACCTAATGGAGAAATAAGCACCTAGCTTCTCCCAGGGCTGTTACAGGAGCATGATCAGCCCATTGAGTGGGAATGGAACCCATTAAGATAAGTCAATGGAAGTGCTCTCTGGAACATCTTGCAGAAGGAGGGGGATTACTCCCACCAGGGGCACAGGGCATACTATTGGATGTAGGGAAGATCATTTGGGGCTTCTGCAAAAACTTACTGTGGGTTGTTTAGAGGGGGAACAGAGGTGAGGAAAGCAAAGGATCAAATGTGAGAAAATAGAGAGAAAAGGGGCCAGTCATGTGTAAAGAGGCTGCTGGCCAGTATGCCTGTCAGGCCTTGATCTGCACCTGGTCACCACAGTCTATCTTATTAACTTCACTTTTTCATCAGTTACCTGGGTGAGGGGACTTTATTTTGTGTGTGTATGTGTGCATGTGGATGCTTAAATGCCAGCAACTGGAGTTGAACCACAGGTCATAGGGTCCTGCGTGTCAGTGCTGCCAGCAACCAGGGAGCCTGGAATGGGTGGAAATCAAGTGCCAAGAACTCAAGTTTGACTATAGTCTTAGGATCTGCACATCTGTAATGCCAGTAAGTGGAGTGAGTAAGCTTATATGAGTGAGTCTGTGATCTCTATCAAATACCAAGCCAGACTAGCTGGTTAATAGAGTAAGTGAGATGGGAAGCCAGGGAAAGACCAGATTCAGGGGGATAAATGAGACACCTGCTTGTATGTCTGTGCCTTTTTGAGCAAGACAGCTGGAGGAGCTATCTCCTGAGGGGATCAAGAGGTCCAGACAAACTACTGGGAAGTCCATAAGCTTTGGGTGTTCTTTGAGAGTCTTATTTGTGTATTGTGTGCGTCTGTGCAACTGGAGACAGGATGAGCCAAGGACCAGGTCCTGGGTATGCTAATTGTCTAAGGCTGGGGGTCCTAGAGGGCTTCATTGTGTATGTAGCTGTGCACGTGTTTGTATGTGTAAGTGGTGTTCAGTGGAGCGGGGCAGCACTGCAACTGAGGGCCTTAGTGGCTCACATGTCCAAGTGCCAGCAACCTAGGAGAGCAAGAATCCAGGGCCAGCTACTGGCCTAAAACCAGTTAGCAGAGGATCCATAAGGTGCCCCTGTGTGCGTGTGAAGGAATCTATTGGTGAGTGACCGTGTCTGAAAACTAGAAACAGGAGTGGACCTACAATCTTCAGGTTCTTACATGCACAGGTGCCAGCAAATGGGGAGTCCACAGACCCAGGGGTCAGCTACTGGAGACGGAATGTTTAAGAGCAGTTATTGCAGGCACATTCGTATTGTATATAAATGCATATATATTTCCCACTAACAGACCTTCATCCTGACCATCCAGAAAGGGAAGCAGAATGAGGCCGTTAGTGGTGCTATTTCTGTTTGCATGACTGGTGAGTGTTTCCGTCTGTGTTGATCTTTGTGGCTGGCCATTTGTATATGTGCAGTGCCTACATGCATTTGTGTGTGTGCCAATTGGGAATACCCACTCAGCCTTGCTGTTGGTTGGACATGGGGACATGGAGCTGCAGCATCCTTGCTTATATGAGGTTACTGAATTGGGCAACCCCTAACAATATTTTTGCACAAGCCCAGAGAATTCTTTCTCTTTCCAGCCCTTGTAGTCTTCCTACATGTTCATGTTCAATGCATGACCATACAAGGCAGAATAAGTCCAGTAATATTTCAGTTCTTTTCAAGAAGTCTGTTAAACCAGAGAGCTTTGCAGCTTGGGGCATTCAGCTGCCTAGCAAAGCAAACATTCTGAATGTTACCTTTTACCCTAGTGCCCTTTGCCTTATCTGCCAATGTACATGTACAATTGGATGTATTCAGAATTTGGCTGGACAAAACCTTGGGCAATCTACTGTAATTTAGCATGGTTTTCGGAGGGGTGTTGATCAAGATGACCTCTATGCCTCCCTTCCAGCTTGTTTCATTTTGTGATTCTATTGTCTGGTCATTCCTAGCACCAGCTTCTCATCCCACAGGTACAGGGATTCTTTCACTCTCTTCTCAGGATCAGCTTTCGTCTCAGTGGCTGTAGTTGGCCTAGACTTGGGCTGTGTCATTCCCTCTTGCCCCACCACTGTTAAAGACACTGAGGGCAAGTGTGCTTCAATCCAGGAAGCTGTTCTGCCATCTCTACCTTCATGATGTTTGTCCAGTAATTGATCATCGTTGAGTGAATTGTCATCCTCTTGCATCAGGGGAACATTCTGCATGTAACATAAGCACTAAAGTGTTGTCCTTGAAAGTCTAGGCTGACCAAAATCTGAAAATCAGTAACATACCTATTCTGAACAGCCTGGTCTGCAATAGCAACTTCCAATGTCTGCCCAATTGATCCTGATGTTTGCATTATAGAATAGTGCAGTCCAAGAGTATGGTTTGTAGCATAAGTATAGGGCAGTTCTAGCATAAGACTTCGGGGTTTTTTTCACCCTTTCTGGCCTGCAAGAACAGAGGACATTGAAACAAGAGTGTTGTTAATTATGAATTTGCTTTAAGAAGAGTGCAATGAATCTATTTGACTCTGCATTAAAAGATGATGGGTTTTTTTTAGTTTAGGGACAAGAAGTACAGGAGAATCTCTCATCAGTTGTTTTTCTCTTTGCACTAAAATTGCAGTCTTAAGTAATTGGATTCTTTTTCTTCAAAAATGTAAGATTAAAGCAGAAGTCACAGAAGAATTGTTATCATTTTGTGTGTTTAAAAGCCTCCAGATTACTCAGATACCTTGAGTATTTCTCATTTTTAATCCACAGTGGAATATTTTTCTGTTGGTGCTCTGTGGTCACCTTGATTAAATACTGTCTGTAGCAGGACTGTGGATTGTTCTGAGCCTGGGTCTGATCTGAGTCTGATCTGATATTGCAATACCCTTGATTTTGAGCAAGATGGAAAGGGGGTAAGCCATTTTTCTTCCAGGTTGGTAAATTCAGCTGAACAGACCATTACTATCTGCACTAGAGAGCAGCAGAATGCTGGTCTGGCCCAGCACACTGAAGTTGTGGAATGCTGCATTGGTACTAATAAAGTAGCTGGTACACGGGTATGTAGCTATTCATACTGTTAAATTACTAGCACGATCATGGGTTTGCCCCATGCCAACTAACCTTCTCTGAAACAGTGCCTAGGCATAGATCATAGATTAGGGTCGACTGAGGCCCATTCCTGAGAGATGGTTTGGATGCAGCCATGCACTTCTGTGGGGCTGGAGTTTGTAGCCACATGAATGTAAGACATACTGTGGGTTTTGTCCTCAGAATCAGAGAGCAGTCTAACAGCTTGTTGGATTTATGAGTGTACATGCAGCTAGTATGACCGGGGATCTGACTCAAGCCAGCAGGAGAGGGAGAAAAAGAAGAAAAGTAGTGAGGGACTTTTGACGGTAGGTCACCAAATGAGATTTATGCACACAACATTCCTGCTTACTTTCCTTATATTTCTAATGCTTCCTGACTTAAAATATTCACTGTGAGAGGGGAAATTCTGTCTGCTTCGGGCTGCCTGTATCTGTTCACTGATGAAATATTCATGTGTGTGATAAAGATTACCTTGCTTTCTGGACAGGAGCCGTCTAGAGAATATGCTTCCTGGTAGTCATGGCAGAGCCCAGGCTACTAAGCAACTCTTCTGTATTTTCTCTCTTCACCTTTCCTTTCTCACTTTTTATCTGGATTTCCATGTCCTGACTAACTTTTCTCTATTTTATTTTCTCCTAGAGTTTCCATGGGGTGGTTGCATTATACTTTGGTAAATGGGAGACTCAGACCTGATGAGAAAACCAGTTCTGTCTTTGTTGAAAAATGATCTTGTATATTATTCCAGCACATCAAAGCCATGTTTGAGAATCCAGTGGCAAAGTACTGACATGACCGAGTGCAACCCCTATGCCAGACTGTGCAATTGATACAGTAACATGCATGGGGGAATGCCAAATCCCTGGGCTGACAGAACAGCCTAGGGAAAGACTAAACCTTGAGGAGGAGGAGGCCTTTCACAGATGTTTTGCCACTCAGAGGAGCTGTCTGAGCTAGGCTATCCTTGAGTACTGAGCTGCTCAGCACTTCTTGGGGTTTGTTAGGCAATTTTAGTGGGGTTCTGCTTTAGCTCTACCCAGTAGCTTTTTCCAGTTCTGGCAGGCCAGCTCAGATATCTTGCACTGCTTTTGAAGTGAGGAACTGCATTGGCTGTTAAGGAAGGTCTAAGAAATATACGATCTCCTGCAGGTATATAGGGAACATCAGTTTGGGGACATCAGTGAAGCCTGAGGTCTGGATAAACTTGCTCACTTGATCATATCTGCCTTAGGATGAGTGTAGTCTTTCCTTTCTGCTGGTTAACATGGAGTGAATCCCCACAAGTGCTGATAGGGATATTTAAGTCAGCAATCCATAATTAAATCAGCATAATCCATAATCGAAACTATTGAGGATCTCTCCTGTGTCAAACACGGGACCACCATATCATTAAACTTTTGCAAGGGGAGTAATTAAGCTTGTTTGTAAATGAGGTGCATGTTCCTATTGGGTTTTCATTTTTCTTTTTTTTTTTTTTTTGGGGGGGGGTTTGTGTTTTTGTTGTTGTTGTTTTTGGGGTTTTTTTTTTTTGTTTGTTTGTTTTTAAACAAAGCAACAAAATAGACAAATGAAAATCAAAATATGCAAACAAAAGAGATTGACTTCCCAGAATTTAAGAAAAAGCATTCAGTTTGTACAGTACATATTGCCATATATAAATATCTATCTGATGGAGTGAGTCTTTTTCTTCTCCTGTGTCCTCACTATAAATCTACACAGAAAAGTGCAGATGCTTGCATACCAGTAACTTCCAGGGCGGTCTCAGATCTTGACGTTCACTTCTGGAGAATACTATGTGTGAACAAGAATAACATCTCCAACAGCAGTCAACTCTAGCACCTGTCTCCAGTGGTAGATTAAGTAACTAAGGAAATGCACACTAGTTGTGGGAATAAATTAGGCCTGTGCAGTTTGGCGTGTGCCCTGCTCCTGAGCCATATAATGCAAGAGACTATTTAATACTGATTTTATGACAAAACTGGGACTTATGCACAGAGTTGCAGCCTAATGCTCAGCTCCAGAAAAAAGTTAATCCATTACAGGATCAGCTGGGTCATCATTTTAAACTCCCACAGAAATTTGGTTCCAGAGTTGAAAACAAAACTGTCTTGGCCTCTTGCGCATGTTTACACCTGCAAATAAAATGGGCAGCCATGGTCCTGAGGAGACTAGCATGCGTTCATATAACTCATCTCTCTGTCCCACCCTTTCCTTTCCAAAAAGAGGGTGGCCTCATCTGTACTGCTTATTATGATAACTCTGCTCCATGCTGTCAGTGTGCTCACACTTTGCCTTGGGAACATTTTTGTCTGGCCAGAATATTGCCAAGCAACTTGCTAACCGTGAGTTAGCATGTTGACATGCCAAGTGCCTCTGTGCCTGTCTTGGCCCTGTTTAATTTACTACTACAAACATAGCCTGTCAACCTCAATCTCAAAATGTGAATGTATATTCTGGATGTGTGGAAGCCCTCTACAAGACGTGTTTGGGTGGGTTTTTTTTCCAGAGACAACCTTGTGAGGAACAGATGAGATTTTAGTCTGACTTGGAAAAGCACAACACTTTTTTTTTTTTTTTTTTTTTAATATATAAACAGAAATACTTCTGGATACAACTGGAGAGACCTCAGAGATTGGCTGGACCACACACCCTTCTGATGGGGTAAGCATCTCCTTTGTCTTCTTCCTGTCTGCATCTCTGCTGGGAAGGTGTGCATATATCTGATGAAGAAAGGGAAACTTGAAGCAATGAGATTTGTTTTATGGATTTTGTACATATGAACAATTTGAACATGGTATGTTGTGCAAATCCAGATTGGTAAAACAGGAGGATACTGGGTATGATACTATTGCAACATCCTTACTCTCTTCCTTCCACTCTCCTTCAGAAATACTCATGAGGTCTCCTGTCATCCATTCACACATATAGAATAGAATAGAATAGAATAGAATAGAATAGAATAGAATAGAATAGAATAGAATAGAATAGAATAGAATAGAATAGAATAGAATATTTCAGTTGAAAGCAACCTGTAACAATCATCTAGTCCAACTGCCCAACCAGTTCAGCACTGACCAAAAGGTAAAGCATGTTATTAAGGCATTGTCCAAACGCCTCTTCCAACATTGACAGGCATGGGGCATCAACTACGTCTCTAGGAAGCCTGTTTCAGTGTTTTACCACCCTCTCAGTAAAAAAAACCATGTTTTATAATTTCAATTCTGGACATTCCCTGATGCAGCTTTGAACCATTCCCACATGTCATATCACTGGATACCAGGGAAAAGAGATCAGCACCTCCCTTTCCACTTACCCTCCCTGGGAAGCTGTAGGAAACAATGAGATGCTCCTCAGCCTCCTTTTCTCCAAACTAGACAAACTTAGTGTCCTTGGCCACTCCTCAAAGCGTATTCCTTCCAGTCCTTTCACCAGCTTTGTTACCCTGCTCTGCAAGTATTCAAGGATCTTTCCATCCTTCTTAAGGTGTAGGGCCTAGAACTGCACACAGTACTCAGAGTGAGGTGGCACCAACATTGTAGACAGCAAGATGATCACTTTATTTGTCTGGGTGGTGATGTGGAATGTCTGGGTGTTTGATGCACCCCAGGATGCAGTTTGCTCTCTTGGCTGCCAGGGTACACTGTTGGCTCCCATGGAGCCTGCTGTGAACCAGCACCCCCAGATCCCTTTCTGCAGGGCTGCTCTACAGACACGACTCTTCCAATTTATACTTTTGCCTGGCATTTCCTTGTCCTAGGTGCAGAAACCAGCATTCATTCTTGTTTAATTTCAGCTATTGATGATTTCCCAATGCTCCAGTCTGTCTAGATCCTTCTGCAAGGCCTCTTGTCCCTCAGAAGAGTAAACAATACCTCCCAGTTTGTTATCATCAGCAAAGTTGCTAATGGTGCATTCAACTCCTTCACCCCGATCATTGATAAAAGTACTGAACAGAACTGGCCATAGAATTGAACCCTGAGAAGCACCACTGGTGACTGGTGACTAGTAAGGTACAGCCCCATTTACTCCAACCCTTTGAGCCCTACCTTTGAGCCAGTTCTTCATGCAGTGCATTGTGTACCTGCTTATTCCACAGTAGGATAGCTTGTCCAGAAGGATGCTGTGAGGGACAGTATTAGTAGCCTTTCTGAAATCCAGAAAATCAAGGTTTACTGCCTTCCTTTTATTCACTAGGCGTGTGAACTTATCACTAAAGGTTATCAAGTTATCTAGACAGGACTTTCTCTTTGTGAACCCATGTTCACTGTGCCTGATAATGCTCTTTACATGCCTTTCAGTAGTACCCAATATGATTTTCTCCATAATATTTAGAGGTATTGTGGTTACACTAGCTGATATGCAGTTTTCTGGATCTTCCCTCACACCCTTGTAATTGTCTAGTTTACAGTGAGTAGGAAGACTCCCCAGACTTCCAAAACCTCTGGTAGATGGTTGAGCAAGGTCCTGCTGTAACATCCACTAGCCCCTTCAGTAGTCTGGGATGAATCCTATCAAGCCTCATGGACTTCTGAACAGTCAGCAGATATGGCTAGCCATATTTTAGTGCCCACAAATGGAATGTCACTGTTCTGCATTTGTTGTCCTCTGACTCAGGGGACTGGGCAGTCCAAGGTGTATTAGTATTATTAAAGACTGAGGAAAAAAAGTATTGAATGCCTCTGATTTTTCTTCATCATTCTTA
The DNA here is from genome assembly GCA_013400555.1 of Jacana jacana. Classification (NCBI taxonomy): domain Eukaryota; kingdom Metazoa; phylum Chordata; class Aves; order Charadriiformes; family Jacanidae; genus Jacana; species Jacana jacana. Next base: position 11,356 of record VZTM01000953.1, read on the forward strand.
GACGAGTGACCATCTTGAAGACGTGTCTGGATAATACTTTATTTAGACCTCCTCATACTATTAACGTACTTTAAAAAGCCTTTCTTGCTGTCTAACACAACACCAACCAGTTTCAGCTTTTAATTGAGATTTGGCCTTTCATAGTCTTCTCCCTGCATATATGAACGACAGCTCTCTCATTTTCCTGTGATGCCTGACCTCACTTCCAGAGATCATACAATTCCTTTTTCCTTTTGAGCTCCACAGGAAGTTCCCTGTTCAGCCAAGATGGTCTTCTGCCCCATGTGGTTGACTTCCAGCATACTGGAATTGCCTGCTCCTGTGCTTCTAAAGGTGGTTTTAAAAAACTGAAGAGCACTCATGGACTCATGAAATCCCTCAAAATCTGATTCCTAGGGGACACTGCTAAGTAGCTCCCCAAATATCTTAAAGTTTGCTCTCTTGAAATCCAGGGTAGAAACTGCTGTCCTTTTTTCTCATGTCACCAAAAACTTTGAACTCAACCATTTTCTTGTCACTGTCGCCAAGACAGCCACCCACCATCACAACTCCCACAGTTCCTTCTCTATTCACAAATAACTAGTCTAGGAGGGCATCTTTACTAGTTTGCTTACTGAGTAGTTGTGACAACAAGTTTTCTTCCCCAAACTTCAGCAACTTCCTGGACTTGCTTGTCACAACAGTATAATATTCCCAGTTGATGTCTGGGCAGTTGAAATCTCCCATAAGGACAAGGTCTTACCTATTCTGTAAAGATAGTTGAGAGGATAAGGAGAAGTTTTTCTTACAGCTTCATGCAATAACTTACTTCCACCCCTCCCTGTACCTCCTTTGTTCCTTCTTCCTGGCACAGAACAGATTCTGAACCTGACCCTATAGTGGCCATGCTGAGTTGCCTTGTATGCATCACAGGTGGCAGAGCACAGCTCCAATTGCATTAAAGTTGGGTAGAAGAGACTTCTGCTTTAATGTTTTCTCCAAAGAACAGTGTCTTGTTTTCTTGTTTGTCTGTATAGTTTGTATTGTGCATCTTGTCTCTGGAGATAAGAGATGGGAAAATAGGATGGAAGAAAGTGTGACTCTGATTTTTAGATTTTCAGTGCCACGTGACAGGTTTACATGAACTATGTGTTTTATCACTACATTTCTTACTTGCAAGCTTCAGCAGCTCTTCTTTACAGGGTCATACTTTGTCCTGTCTGGAGTGCTGTGCTGCACATGCCTTCATCAGGTTCAAATTTTGTCATAGACATGGCCAGGGGAAGAAGAAGGCCTCTCCTATATTTTTGTTGCAGTTGAACACTGGATTAATTCATTTTTTGTTGTGATCTCTTCTTTAATTTCTCTCCATCATATCTATTATAGTGGGATGAGGTAAGTGTCCTGGATGACAAGAAGCGCCTGATCCGGACCTTTGAAGTCTGTAACGTGGCTGAACCAGGTCAGAATAACTGGTTGCGAACTCACTTCATAGAGCGACGCGGAGCCCACCGAGTCCATGTCCGCCTCCGTTTCTCAGTGAGAGACTGTGCCAGCATGCGCACTGTAGCCTCTTCTTGCAAGGAGACTTTCACACTCTACTACCACCAGTCAGAGGCTGACATAGCCTCTCAGGAACTGCCAGAGTGGCGTGAGGGCCCCTGGACCAAAGTGGATACTATTGCAGCTGATGAAAGCTTTTCCCAGGTGGACAGCACTGGGAAGGTGGTGAAGATGAATGTTAAAGTACGTAGCTTTGGGCCACTCACCAAGCATGGCTTCTATCTGGCCTTCCAGGACTCAGGAGCTTGCATGTCTCTGGTGGCAGTCCAAGTCTTTTTCTACAAGTGCCCAGCTGTGGTGAAAGGATTTGCCTCCTTCCCGGAAACTTTTGCTGGTGGGGAGAGGACCTCACTGGTGGAATCACCAGGGACATGTGTACCAAATGCTGAAGAGACAAGCATGACTGGGTCTTCGGGTGTTCGGTTGCACTGCAATGGAGAAGGGGAGTGGATGGTGGCCATTGGACGATGTACCTGCAAGGCTGGCTACCAGCCTGTTGATGATGAACGAGCCTGCCAAGGTGAGAGTCCCTTTTTCCCCACCCCTTAGGCAGCTACTTCTTTGCTGATTCTCTGCATTGGTAGTATTTGGCATTTGCCAAAAGCTCACAGAGCTAGGCAAATTTGGCATTTGCCAAAAAGCTCACAGACAGTGAAAAAAAAAAAACTCTTCTGACACTTTTAGCATCTCAGACTGGATTTGGAGCAACTGCTTCTTGGTGCTAAGAACATGGTTGGAAACTCCACTCAGGCCTTAGTTCAAGCTGCCACCAGACTGGACAGAATTGACAGGAGGTGTAACTGGCCAGATCTAACATTAGTTCCACTTTACCCAGAGACAACAGTGTTAGAGGGGTGATGCCACATCAACCAGAGCTGAGACCAGAGCTAATACACTCTACCATCCTAACTAGTTTAGACCCTTTTGCTAGTGCTCTTGGAACTAGTGATCAAGATTTAAAAAAAAAAAAAAAAAAAAAAAAAAAAAAGGAAGGGGAAATGGCAGCAGTCTGGTTATGGGATAGAGATGCAGCAGGGATCTGTGACCCTGGGTCAGTAAGAATAAACAGTTGTAATGGTGTTATCATTACCTCTAATGTGCTTTATGCCCTGGGCCCCATGGTATTTTCTGTGAAATGCTTGTAGGAGGCAGTAGAATATATTACGTATCGCCCAGTAATGGTATTGGGCCAAAATCTGGCCAAGTTTGAACACCCAGTCAGATGTCATGACTGTGTTCATATCTCAAGCTTAAAACTATTTATTAGACCAAACTGCTTATGTTGGTTATATAATTTTGCATGTAATGTTCTTCCGTGGTTTTAATATGTATCTACTTGAGATCTCTCAGCAATGTAAAGTGTTGTTGCACCACACTTACTACTCTAAAAATTTAAATGTATTGTGGAACCCGGTTTTGGCTGCAGACACAATTTTAAAGTTGGATTGTAATTGATTCAAGTAAGAGTTTAACTGGAACACTGAGGGTACAAATATTGTGGTTAACACTAAGTGCAAAGGCAATAGATAGTTGATGGTTGTCAATACATTACCTTAAATTCCTGTTTCATTGGAGTGATTGGGGTAATGAAAAATAACTTCTTAAAAATACAGCTAGCTGTGCAGGAGACTTACAAATAAATTAAAATTCATAAGTGCTTTTTATTTGTCTGAGCTTTCAGAATGATTAAAATGTGTGTACCTTTTTAACCTGCTTACCCTGAAAGAAGTGTAACTACATTGATGTAGAATTGCTCCAGAGACAGAAAGCTTTGACAGACATAAAGGAGCTCTATACAGCACTAGCTTTGTTGTCTGCATTAGTAGCATGACTAGTTCACACTCCAGGTAAACAGCCAGTCAATAATGTAGTGTCAGATGGTAGTGTTAAGCACCCAAAAAGTATGGAAATCGGGCTTGGCAAATAAAAATAGGGATTTTTAAAAAAATCTATCTTCCCTTTTTTGTAGCGTTCAATGAAAGCTGGTAACTCCTTTGCAGCCCAAATATCACCAAAGCTGGAGGTAGAGGAAAGTGGTAAATATTTTAAGGAATAACTTAAATAATGACAGTGTATCAAACTACAAAACACTGTTCCCATCATTGCTTCCTGAGATTCCATGAGCAGCATAGAACAGCCAAAGACAACCAAATAATGAACCTTAATGTTAGAATGCATTTTTTTCTCCTTGTGTTTCTCGTAAACTCCTCTGGCTTGATCACTGTTCATGATCTCTTCTGCTAACAGTAAGTTTCTGTCCTGTCTGAATGGAGACATGTTGAGCTGCTGCAGTTTGTCCCTTGCTTGGTGTTTCTTTCTGTGGAGTTCTTTCCAGGACTTCTCTGTGTGTTATCCCTTCCTAAGAACAGAAGTACACTGTGATAGAGTTGCTACAGTTTTCCAGATGAAATCCAGTAACAAAAGCAATAGGCCAAGGGCAGATTTCTACTGATGATCCTGCAGAGTTCCTCTTAATAAGACTGAAGAATGAACCAAGAACTGGAAGGAGAAGCAAATTTCCTTCTTATACTTCAGTAGAAGAGTGTGTGGGCATTGCCTTCCCCCTCACCATATGGAAGCCTGTGGAGTTCTTCCTGGACCAGCTGCTACCTCTTTATTTATAACAAAGAATCTGACAAGAGCCATTCTGAGCAAATAGATAGCAAGCCCATTTTTCCCTGCCCCCTATCATGAGTTAAGATATTTTCTTTCATTAGTTTCATAAGACTGCCTGCTGTTTCTTACTATATGGCCAACTTCTCCAGTTAAATAGAAGAGTGAAACATCCTTTAGTAAGCCCTTTATGTGATGTGGGATGTGGTGTGCTTGGGATTCATTTTTTACTTTATCCAAGTAAAATATCTCCTGCTGAACAGTGAGAAAGGAGAATGGCAGTTTACAGAGGAAAAAGTTTTGGACCACAGCTCCTTTTTCTTCCTGTAGATATATACACACAGGGTGCCCTGCCTTGCAAGGTTTCCTGCAACTCAAAAGTGTTTTTCCACACAGAAGGCCGGAAGTGGAAAGTTCTGGGTGATCAGGCTATCCTAGGCTACTGATTCCCAAAATTCTGGACTGCTTGGCTGGTCTCCCAGGTCTTCTCTCAGATCAACAGATTCATTTTGGAAAACAGTTGTTCCTGGATTGCGTCCCTACAAACCATTTTACAATAGAGTGTGTTACTTGGGATTCATTGCCCACTGCTTATCATCGCCTTTCTTGCTAAAAGTCACATGGGATTTCAGTTGCCAGATGCTTTTGAGGATAGTACTTAGAATTCAGGACTGGGACATTTAAAAGATAATATTTCAAAAAATAACAATGTGGAGAAAAAAGAGAAGTGAAATGACTACTTGATAAAGTTCTAAGCAGACTTTCGAATGAAGAAGTGAACTCTTATCTTGAAAAATCATTGAAACAGAACTATTAATTTAATAATACAGAGTTTATCTTTTTTCCTTTCAAGTCCAAAAGTAAATAAATTCCAAGTCACTTCTACCAATCAATTTCTATTACTGTTTTTCTACTCATCCCATAGCAGTATCGAATATGATCTTTGTCCCACATTGCTGAAAATGTGCCATTACTGTATCATTATACCCCTGCATCTGCAAGTACCCTCCAGCTACCCACCAGCTGTTTCTGTAACTCAGAGGACTGACTCTTCTCTCTTTATCCAGCTTTGATGTCCGAGGAAGATCATGGGACTGTAGGAGACGAACATAGATGGAACCATATTTACAAGGGGATCAAGTGAAGGGAGCTATTTCAATCAATGGGTTTGGGGGCAGGCCTTTGCATCCTTGTTGAAGTCCCCTTGTTGGATTTGGACTGCTGATCCCCTTGTTGGGTGTCATAGTGTATTTGGTTTACACTGCAAGGTTCTGGTAGTGGAGAGTCTGATGGAGCAGCCTCTGTGGCAAGAGGGCTGGGGCTATCCTATGCCAGACAGCTTTTTCCAGACAGCTCAGCAACAAACCCACCACAGGACAGAGCTGAGTCCACTAGCCATATGTGGCACCTCTGTATAAACATATTTAAGAAGGGACAGAAAACACCACCCAGAGAAAGGAAACAAAAAGAGTGAGAAATAGCATTGGAACACAAAGGTCAGAGAAAGAGGAGGGGAGGTACTTCAGGCACTGGAGCAGATATTTTCTATAGCCTGTGGAGGATCCCAGGACAGAGTAGGTGGGTATTTCCTGAAGGAACTGTGGTTTGTGGAGAGCCCACACCGGGGTAGGGAAAAAGTGAGGGGGAAGGAGTGACAGAGAAATTGCACACACCTTGTACCCTACTCTGTGATAGTTTGCTGGAGTAGAAGTCTTTGGAGTGAAAAGAGTTGAGTTGAGCTTGGGACAGGGGGGAGAAAAGATGTTGTTTTAATGTTTGTTTTTACTTTCTCATTATCCAAATCTTTTTTAAGCAGCGGTAAGTTAAATTAATATTCCCTAAGCCAAATCTGTTTTGCCTGTGATAGTAATTTGTAGGCAATCTCCCCTGTCTTTATCTCTACCCCGCATGCTTTCTTGTCCTGTTTTCTCTGTGTGTCTTGCTGAGGTGGGGGAGTGGGAGAGTGGCTGGATGGGCATTTGGCTGGTTACCAAGGTTAACCCACCACACAACTAATTCTGCTTTCTTCTTTCTCTGAATGTTTCTGAGAGTATTAAGGGAACAAAAGGTCTGTCTGTCTTCTTTAGTACCTGTAATTAACTCTTATGTAGGATGCAAGGGTGTACAAAGAAGTCAGATGCACAAGAGGATTCCATAAAATAGCCCATGTCTAGTGGCTATATATAATCCCTTCTGAGGGCAGAAGGTATCATGTCTGTATTACTGGTAACTACAGGAGCTAGTAACTGTGCACACTGTTGAGGGCTGTTTGAGGGCTCATTTTGGAAGAATATTGCATGATTTTTTTGCATTATTAAAAGATACCCTTCCTTACCAGCCTGGATAAACTTTTCTTACTCTGCAAGGTTAAGAAAGTGATGAGATCTATGTTAAATCGTAAGCTTTAGGAGTCTGCTAAAAATATGCATATACTATTAGAACAAAAAAAAAACCAACCCCAAACCAAAAAGGCACAATAAGTGCTTCTCAAATTTTAATCACTTAAAGTTGATCCCTTTAAAACCATAGAATAATTTACATTTACCTGTGGAAGTCATCTGCTCCAACCCTATGCTTAGATCAGGACCAAATTGGTTTAGGTCACTCAAGGTCTGTTCTAGTCTAGCTTTTATTATTCCTAAAGTTGAAGATTCCACAATGTCCATGGGCAACTGTTCCAACATTTGACAACATTCATGGTGAAATTTCTTTTTCCTGTATAGAAGAAGATTGTAATAAGAGATTATTAAAATTTGTGTCTGTTGTCTCATGTTCTATCACCTAGTGCCTACAGCTTCTTCATATCCTCCTATTAGGTGGCTGATGCCAGCTGTAAGTTCCCCCCTCCAGCCTTCTCTTCTTTAAAACAAATAAACTCAGTATCTTAGCCTTTCCTGAGTAAGAGCTTTAACTTTGAGGTAAACTCACAGTTGATAATAATGTTTGTGCTAATTACCTTCTCCCCCCCCCCGGCCTTACACATTGCTCCTTACATTAACTTCTCCAGCCTTACTACGCTACATGCACGTACGTTTTGGTGCTTTTCAAGTAGTTTGGTGCTTTTCCTGTATTCAGTGGTTGCTTTACTTATATTTTGTCCTTTCCATGCCCAAATCTTTCCTCTCTTCTTTTGCCTTTTTAGCCCATTGCCTGGCAGTCTTCCAAATGTATAACTAGCTAGTAATGGCTTCAGCTCCACCTCTTTACCTAAAAATCACGTACTCAATTGATCTCCTATCAACAGCTCAGCCAGAAACAGTTCTTAGTCACTTCATTTATTTTATCTTAATTGATCCGATGCTCTCCCTTTCCATTTAAAAAAACACCCCAAAGGTCACACTCTTCTCTCTCCTATATTTCTTTCATTTTCCACTATCTTTTCCCCACCTAAACAGTTGTATTCCCTAAAAACACTGCTGGGGTTACATAAAGCTCTGTTGAAGTTTCTGACTGCCCTTCTTGGTCCTTCTTCCTTTGGTGTGTTTTGTTTGGCACTTGGAATATTTCCTCTATGCTCTTATTGTCCAAGTGAGTTTTTTAGTACCTCTTGCTCTCTTCCAACTTCTTTGGTTCTTGGTCTGTTTCCTCACCATTTTAATTTTCTTCGCATGCAGACCTCCTCCCCCATGATTCCAGCACTTTTTCTGCTGGTTTTGATAGTTGTTATTGTTAGAAGCCTGTCAGAAACTTTTCCCCTGGCCTCCTGGGTGGAACTTGTCTCTAGGGAGCAGTCAGGCAAACGCAGGCAACACAGCGGTGAGTGTTGTAGGGGGGAGTTGAGGAAAACTGGGTCAGTGTCTCTGAGATGAGCTGTGCCCAGTTGAACTGTTGTGGCATTCTGACACTGTGCCAAGATATGAAAAACGACTGAAACAAGCTGAGAGAAAAGCGCTTGCGCACTCCAGACTCTGCCTTCTCCTTTCATAGTCACCTTGACTTGATGGGAAGTGGCAGCTCGCTCTGCCCCCTGAGGTGCTAGCTCTGCAACCCTCTGTCCTTGCATTGGATATTGTGAATCGATGTTGTGATTTCCTGTGTTTTCTTGGAAAGTACTGGTGCCTGGGGGATGATGAAGTTGTACTATTCCCAGTGACAAGGCCTGTGGTTTAGCTGGTGTTGCTGTTTTGTGTGAGGTTGTTCTGTAGACATACAGCAGAGGTGTTTCAGGAGAAGCTGCTCTTCTTAGGCTTTCTCTAGGGTGAAATGGTAATATTCCCTAGGCAAAATGTGCTAGTCCTAGCACTGGTGGGCTTGCTTCAGTTTGAGTATTTCTTTCCAGTGAGCACAGTAGTCATCTGCAGAGATTGTAGAACCACAGCAAGTGGACATGATTCCATGATCTGCAGTAAGAAAGGAATGTAGGGTACATGAAAACTGAAAAATCTCACGGTGTGAAGAAAGGGATGCTTTAGAAACAAACGAGAGGAGGACTCTATCTGTGTGTGGAAATACAGCCCTAGGCTCACTGTAACTGCTGAAATAAAAGGAAGTGGCTTTTGCCAATTTAGATTGCCAGGACATTTTTTTTCTCTTTCCTCTGGACTTGACCTTTGATATACTATTTATAGAGTGACTTGACTGAGGGAATGCCAGGGAAAGTTCCATGTCATGGGAACAGTTATTGTTGCCATCTCTGGGCTAAAGTCTTGAGTGCAGTGAGCTAGCAGTTTTGGAAAGGGATAAAGTTGCTCATGAATGTACACAGCTCCCTGACTGGATGCAGAGGCAGGGGTCAGGGTTTAGACAGAAGCTGAACGTGTGTGATAGCTGCAGTCACTGCCCATGTCATTCTTCAGCTACATGGAGGCCAGTTAGTGTCTGTTGTAGATAGTCCAGCCTTACTGGCCAAAATTGCAAATGTGAAATGCAAGGGAATACAAATATTAGGTCACAGTATTTTTCTTTTTTCTTTTTCTTTTTTTATTCCCCCTTCCCTCCCCCCCAGCTATCTTTTCATTAGGAAGGTGGACAAGATGTGAATCATGTTTAATCACTGCAAATCAGTTTTGATTGCGGTATGCTGTATGATTTCAATTTGCAGTTTTTCTGCTGGAAGAAGACATACCCAGGGGCAGAATGAGAGTTTAAAATCATGATCCTTTCTCTGTATCTACCATTCCTCCTGGAAATACCAGCGTGACATTATAGGTTTATGTAGTCATTCACTTTTTTCACTAGATCATACAAAAATAATCACTTTGAAGAGATATTTCCTCCTAAGTTGCTCCAGATTCCACTTTATAGTTCTTCAGCTGCCATTTCTGTCACATCAGTTGAACTAGGCAGTTAAGTATCTTCCTTATTGCTTTTTTTTACACTTTTCTCTGTCTTCTTTAAACTCTTTTTTCAGGTTCCTCCCTTGGAGGGAACCTGCCAATCCTATTCCCATTTCATTTCTGAATATGGAAACGAGACATAGCCTGAAGTCAAGAACTTTCCTTCATTGTTCCCTGTCCACCTACAATCATGTATGTGGTGAAAGATCTGTCAGTAAGGCAGCCAAGAAGACAGGGATCTATCCACAAGTTTTAATCTGCATATAATTAAGGGAAATCACAGGACAGATAAACTTGGAAGAGACTCTGGAGGACATCTTCTCCAACCCTCTAAGTTCAAGCAGGATCACCTTGAGCAAGTTTCTCATGACCACTTCCAGAACTCTGTTGAGTATCTCCAAGGAGCAAGACTGCACAAGCCCTCTGGGTAGCCTGCCCCAGTGCTTGGTCACTCTCATGGAGAAAAGTGTATGCTTGCGTTCAGAGGGGACCTCCTGTGTTTCAGTTTGTGCCCATTGCCCCTGGGCCTGTCTCTATGCACCACGGTCCTTTTTGCGTCCTCCTTTCAGGTATTTGTGCACATTCATGAGAACCCTGGAGGCCTTTCTTTTCCAGGCTGAATGTCCCAGCTGTCTCAGCCTTTCCTTCTATGAGAGATGTTCCAGTCCCTTAATCATCGTTGTGGCCCTTTGTTGGATTCTCTCCAGTGTGCCCATGTCTCTTTTGTACAGGGGAGCCCAGAACTCAACCCAGGACTCCAAGCATGGCTTTGTAAGAGCTGAGTAGAAGGGAAGGGTCACTTCCTTCAACCTGCTGGCAGCATTCCTCCTGATGCCACCCAGGATACCATTGCCTTTGCAGCAAGGGCAAATTTCTGGCTCCTGATCAACCCAGGATGCTTTCTGCCAAGGTGCTTTCTGCCAAGCTGCTTCCCAGGTAGTCACCCCCCACCATATCCTGGTTTATGGGATTATTCCTCCCTAGGTGCAGGACTGTACGATTACCCATGTTGAACCATTTCTCCAAGACCCACTGTATGGACACACAACCCACTAGTGATTCAGTCATCTGTCTCAGTTTTGTATCATCAACAAACTTGCTGAGGATGGACTCTGCCCCATCATTGATTTCATTAGTGAAGATACTGAACAGTGTTGTACTGGTTATTGACCCTTGGGGTACACTTCTAGGTGCTGGTCTCCATCTAGACTTGATTTCACTGGTCACCAGCCTCTTGTCTCAGTTGTTCAGGCAGTTTTCATTTAACCTCCCCATCTGCTCCTGAGGTTTGGCAAAGGCAAAGGCAAGTGTAGGGTCCTGTGCCTGGGGAGGAATAAACCTATGTAGTAGCAGAGGTTAGGGATTGGCCTGCTGGAAAGCAGGTCTTCAGAGAAGGCCCTGGGAGTCCTGGTGGACACCAAGTTGCCCATGAGTGTGCCCTTGTGCCATATAAGTCCAATGATTCTCACAGGTGCATTAAAAACAGTGTGGCCAACATGCCAAAGGAAGTTATCCCCCCTCTCTACTCATCCCTGGTGAGGCCAGATCTGGAGTACTGTGTACAGTTCTGGTCTCCCCAGTTCAAGAAAGACAAGGAACTACTGGGAAGAGTCCAGTGGAAGGCTAGGAAGATGATCAGGGGACTGGATCATCTCTCTTATGAGGAAAGGCTGAAAGACTTGTGTCTCTTTAACCTGGATAAGAGAAGACAGAGAGGGGATCCTATCAATGCTTATAAATATTTAAAAGGGTGGGTGTTGAGAGGATGGGGCCAGACTCTTCACTGGTGCCCAGCAACAGGACAAGGGGCAATGGGTACAAAGTGGAACCCAGGAAATTCTACCTGAACGTGAAGAAAAGCTTCTTTACTTTGAGGGTAACAGAGCAATGAAATAGGCAGCTCAGCAAGGTTGTGAAATCTCCTTCTTTGGAAATATTCAAAACCTGCATGGATATCTTCCTTTGCAACCTGCTCTAGGTGAATGTGATTTAGCAGGGGGCTTGGACTACATCTTCTGCAGAGGTCCCTTCTAACCCCTACCATTTGGTGATTCTGTCATTTTAGGAGGCAGTGTTGAAAGTCGTATTGAAGTCGAGATAGTCAATATGCACTGCTCATCTACCTAGCCAGTAATTTTATCATAGAGGGTTGATAAAGCTTGAGTTGCCCTTTGAAAATCCTTGCTAGCTACTCACAATTACCTTCTTTTCTTTTATGTGCCTGGAAAAGGTGTCCATGACAAGTTTTTCCATCATTTTCCCAGACATCAAAGTGGAATCAAAATGAGGCTGAGCTGCCTGCTTTTTGCTGGGTCCTCCTTCTTGCCCTTCTTGAAGATAGGAGTGACATTTGCTTTCCTCTAGTCCACAGGCACCTGTCATAGTCACCATATCATTCAAAGATTGTCAAGAGTGGCCTCCAAAGGACATCAACCAGCTTCCTTATGTTTTCATCCTGTCAGATGATCCTTCTTCCTGCATATTTCCCCCCAGGTCGCTGGGACCTACAGTTCCTAAAGACGGTCTTGCTAGTGAAGGCTCATGTGAAGATGACATTCAGTACCTCAGCATTTTCCATGTCCTGTGTCAGCAGGCCCCCTGTGCCTCACAGCAGTGGGACCACATTTTATCTAGTCTTCCTTTAGTCACGTATGTACTTAGAGAAGTCTTTCTTGCTTTTGACATCCCTTGCCAGATGTGATTTCATGTACACTTTGGCTTTCCAAACTATGGCTGTGCTTGCTTAGACAGTGCCTCTATGTTCCTCCCAGGCGGTCTGTCCCTGCTTCCGCCTTCTGTGTCCTTCTCTTTCTGGTTTCAGTCTAGCCGGGAGACATGCAGGCCTCCTGGCTTTTTTTGCCTGAATTCCTGCTTGTTGGTCTAGGCCACTTTTGCACCCAGAGGAGGTAAGCCTTGGACATTATCTAGCTTTTCTGGGGCTGTTCTTCCTGCCAGGGCGCTATCCCATGGGACCCCTCCAAGCAGATCTCCAAAGGGGTTGAACTTGTTCTCTGAAAGCTGAGTGTTGTGATCTTGAATTTTGCTCTGATCACTCCTCTCGGGATCTTAAACTCCACCATCTCATAGTCACCACAGGCAAGGCTGCCTTCAAGCTTCCCATCACCAAAGAAGCCTGCCTTGTTTGTGAGCACGAGGTTCAGCAGGGCACCTCCCCTCATTGTCTCCTCTCTTGCTTGGATCAGAAGTCGTGACTGATGCTTTCCAGGAACTGCCTGGATTGCTTATGCCCTGCTGTGTTGCTCCTCTAGCAGATCCAGCAGGGTGTTTGAAGTCCCCCTTGAGGATCAGTGCCTCTGAACTTGAGAACTTGAGGCTACTTCTATCTCTTGGCTCCATTCATTTTTTCCAATGGAAACACTTCAGTTCATCTGGGACAGCCTGGTATAGCCAAGACCTCTACTGAGGGATAGTAGGTGAAATGTAGGAACAGCAGAAGACTCATCACCTAGTGTAATGCTGTGTGGATGACAGAGAGAATGGTTGCCAGTGGCCTCTCAAATGTATGGGCAACTGAATCGCTCCTTGGTTGTTTGCTTTAGGGTGAGCCTTATTGCTCATTATGTTCCACTGTTTGTACTGACTGGGGATGGGATTCAGCTGCTTAGCAAATGTATCTGCATGGAATATGGACTACATGTCATATGCCAGAGATGTTTTTGGTATCCTGAGAGTGGCACTTGGTTTCGCTCTGCATAAGGGAGGATCACTGTGTAACTTTATACTAGTCTGCTGTCTTCATTTTTTTCATACAGGGAGGCTTCTTTGCTCCCTTTCACTCTGATGGGGTAATAGCCTTTTTAGGTTGGGTTTTTTGTATAGAAAACTGTCCAACCATCACAGCCAGTGCTTCTTTCAGCTGTTTCTTTGGGTCACTAAAGAGGACCAATGTGACAGACATCCCACCTCTTCTCCTAAAAGGGAGGGAACATATGGGGACAGAGACGTAGCACTGAAATTTGTTTTGTTGGTGAAACAGCTGCAGTGAAATTTTATTTGTGCATTTTACTCAGCCGTAGTGGAGTGCTTATAAATGAGCCTAGGTGACTGTTTCACACTTTGCTTATACCCACAACAAGGGCATATTGGACCTGGAGACACTGGGAGATCGTTCACATTAAATCTGATGCTTTGCACTCAATGGCAACTGTATCACAAAATCACTGACTAGAGAAATGGGCCAGGTTCCTTGTTAAATGTGGTTAGGCTTCTTTGCTTGTTTGTTTGTTCCTTGTAATGCAAGCTTTTCTCAGAAGCTTTCTGCCTCTGATGGAAGCATTCTTATTTAAACCTGTAATTTACTGTAAAGTCACCTGTTTTCAGGCTGTGTTACTCATCAGCATAAATAGACTATTCTTCATTCACTGACTTTTACAGTTCTGGGATTATGTTCAAGAATTGATTCTGCCTCAGAAAGTAAGAGAGAACAGATAGCAAGAAGCCACCAGCACAAAAAGCGCAGCACACTGGGCAGCGCTAGGGGAGACAGCAGTGACCTGCCTTTGCACGTGGTGCAGGCATATAATGGCAAGCACGGTGCATGAATGAAGAAATTAGATTTTGTGAGGCAAATAAGAAGGAATAGCTGAAAGTGTTTGACCTCTAGTATTTGTTACAAGTAGCTTTTCCAAACTATTGTCTCTATAGTATTGTAGTGTATCTGTGGTATGGGTAGATGACAATGTTATCCATTAGCAGACACCATGTCCCCTTACAATGCTTTGCATGCTTGCTGCTTTGGTTAGTTGGTTGGGTTTTGTACACAGCTGCTCAGTGCTCCTAGTCACTTGGAGCATTAATGAACTCTTGCATGGCCTTTTAAGCTATAGAATTAACTCCGCCTTATATAAACTGCCTTTATTTACCAAGGTGGTAGTGCCATTGACATTCATTACATTATGTAAAACTTGCAACGTTGCAGTTCTGCCTAATACCTTTGTCTGACTCACCAACAGTGTGCCATCCCTGCAGACCTCACCCTTGCATCCCCAGACTCAACAGCAAGTTGCTGGTAGACTTCAAAGCACCATGTAAAAATAAATGTTCTTTTATTTTGTTTACTTTAAAATACATTTCATTTTTACTAAATACTAGACAAATTCTTCGTCTTTATTCCCATCTTTGTCTAGCTTTCTGTATGATTTGCAATTGGGCTAGAGATTAATACACCCAAATTCTTTTAGCACTACTCTTTTAAGGTAAATACTTTTTTGCACTGCTGGGGTAAAGTCTATATCCCGTAGAGATTTCCTTTGAGCATCACATAGACTGCAGGCATTATCATTATCTGTTCATTTTCACTAATGTGACTAATAGCAAGGTCATTCTCCTTGACTTGATGTCAGGCACCAGTACTGAATGAAGAAAAAGAACCATTCTCCAGGGTGTACCTTGACAAGTGGAATGAATGTGCCATTAGTTCTAAACCTTGACAAAAACTTGAGAAGGGGTTTGATACAAGAAAAAAAGGATGAAATAAAATGACTTGTAAGAAAATAAAGATGTTCACATTCAGTTCAGCATTCTCAAATCTGAAATAACTAAAAGAAGATCTCTGAAAGTGGTAAATTTTGGTTGAATGACTATACAGTGAGTTGGATGAGAACCTCCCATTCATAATCTTCATGCTTTCAGTACAGGTGCATTTGCCAAGAAATGTGTAAATTATATTCTACATCTGTGGTGGCTGTTCACAGAGCTTTAAGCTGCATGAAAGAGATACCATTTCTAAAGTGGACAAAATCTTACTTACTTTTTTGTCCATAGGAACAGATCTTTCCATGTGAGAATAATTTTATTTTCTGCTAGATAAAGGCCTGAAGGCAAAGGCGGCTGCTCTTTTCTTTACCATCATCCATCGTATGTGGAATTACAATCTCTTCCTCCTCCTTCCTTTCCATATGGCAATGTATCACACACTGAATGTTGTCATTTTTCTGAGTGCTGGGAAGAATCGGTGTTCTCTTATCTAATAGCTATCGTTCAGAGTGATTGAAGTCCCTTTTATGGTCTGAACTGTTCCAGGCCTTACCATTCTTATCACAGTACATGTAGAGGTTACTCCGCAGCTAAGAAGGCCTCTGACAGAGAAATATAACAGGCATAAAGCTGATGGGACTCCACAGATATTACTGGCTGTTATGTCTGGACTGTGGCTTAACCTTTTCAGCTTTGTTAAGGTTTGCATACCTGCAGTCCCACAGTATACATCAAAAATTCTACAATGGGCTTTGAAAACCCAAAAGAAAAGGGATTGCACACATATGGAAAGAAGGTTAGATAAGCAACCAGCTCTTTTTCTGAAGTTGTTTATTTGTTAAGAAACATCTATGTGACCATTCAGCATCCAGACATATTTCCAACTAATTATTGTTGGAGATGGAAGCCTGTAAATCCACTAAGTAATTAAACAGATGGGCTAATTCTGCAGCTTCTGGTGTGGTGTTTCATGTCCGAGCATTCATTAGATACTCTAACTTCATCTTAACACCTGTATACAGTGTTCTTCTCTTACACATTTTTTGGGTTTTTTTTACGTAATTTTTTGCTATCCACAGTCCCTTGTAATATTCTGCTTATGGTAATCAGTAGGACAGTAATCAGTAGGACACTTCTCTTGAGTGTGTCCCTTGTGTCAATTTTGACATCAAACACTCATCTGAGGTCTGAAAGCTTCCCATTCCCTGTAAATGCTCTTTATTTATTTTGAAGTTAGCTAACCAAATGTCAGTCCACAAATTAACTTTCACCTGAGCTTTTTACTCCGCAAAATCAAGCTGTATCTATTTATATAGAAAATCAGCTTTAGAAAACTTACATAAAACTTAAATAAAAAATTGTAAAAGATTTATCCTAGCACTTCAATGTGAGATCCAAGCACCTTCTGTTAGGTAATTCAACATAGCATCTGTGCCAAACCTAGAATATGCCATATTCCCATTTTGTTAGTAAGGGTTTTGCTGGTTTGGTTTATTTTTTTGTTGTTGGTATTTTTTGTTGGTTTTGTTTTGTTTGTTTTGTTTGTTTAGTTTGGGGTTGGGGGGCGGGGTGTTTTGGTTTGTTTTGGTTTTTTTTTCCGTTTTCTTTCACTGTAGGATGGATTTCCATCCTTGTTTCAGCTTTTTGCCTAGGCATGTTCCTGTGCATTTGCAGATGAAATTTGACTAAATTAAGAGGCTTTTATTCATTACTGCGAGATTTCCAGACCTAGAGGAAAGCAATAGGACTGCCAATCTGAGTGCCTGTTTCTGATTTTGATGCAAAATCAGCCATGGTAGCTTATATTACTTTAAGCAATGAAACTCTTGGAGGCAGCATAAAAAATCAGTTTTTGTGGTGGCGCTGGGTGGAGAGAAGGAGGTGTGGATAATACCTGTAACTGTTATGACTATTTCCAGACAGATCGCATGACTACGCTCTTTGGCTTCTCCAATGTGAAAGCTCTTTGAGTGAGCAATGAGAAGACAATTAGTTCAGATGGCCAAAGCTGTTGCTGGACTCATTTGCTTTCATCTGCCAGTATAAGTGTAGAATAAAATAAACTGTTTCAAAATCGCAACTTTAACAATTCATGCTCCATAAAGCAACAAAACCAGTCGTAGCTAAAGTAGTAACTTCTCCATAGAGCAGCAGCTTGAGTTAAATGTAAATAATCCTGCATTGTCTCTGGAACCTGAATTAATAATTTTCCTGCTTTTGCTTTTCTCGTTTTCCTCTTCCTAGCCTGTCCTCTTGGTTTCTTTAAAGTGTCTGTGGGAGATGAGCCCTGCCATCCATGCCCTGCCCACAGCCATGCTCCACTGCCAGGTTCCAGTGAATGTGTCTGCCAGAACCGCTACTATCGATCTGCTTCAGATAATTCTGATGCTCCCTGTACTGGTAAGTATTTGGATGGAGTGTTTGAATGCAAGAAGGGCAGTTAATGAGAGAGAATGTGCCAAAATGATTTAGGGAAGTTGCAGCTTACCTCTCCTCATGACCTCTAAAATAACCCAAAACTTCTGTTTGCCCCTCCAGCTGACTACAGGGTGTATCTACTCACTGAACGTAGTTCAGAAGGCAGAAGTGTTCCCACATGCTTTTTACAATGCTGATATATTGGTGAAACTGTGTTTTGAGTACTGGGGTGTTGCAAAACTAGAAGCTCAGAACTGAAAAAATGCCAAACTGTAGACAACTCATGCAGCATTAAGTCAGTCCACTGCAAGTGTGCATAAGGTACAACTTTTAATGAGAGAATAATGTACTAATTCCTTATGAATTGCTAAACTAATTTTGTACATGGGGTAGATACCGTTCATTGAGGGAGTTAACCAATAATTTCTTCACGTTGTCATTGAAAGTGTGAAGACCATATTTCCCGCACAGAATTCAAATTCTGAAATTTTATTTATGGGAAAATTATTTTTGTCATTGGCTCCTCTGTGGTTCTCATCATTTAGGACTTCTCACATCATTGATTATGAATATTAATGATTTGAGAAAGAATAATTAGATGCAGAAAATGAAATAAGGGTAGTGATTAGCAATCAAAAGTATAGTTTAAGTTATATATCAACATCACTCTTGAGCTTTGTAAAAGCAACAGGGTGAAAAACTTAACTTCCTAAAGCGTCTTGCAAACCTTTAGGGCTCCAAAGTTAAACACTCAGAAATTAGGAAATGTGGTTGTGGTTTTTTTTCTGTAATCCATTGTTTCCTATACTACACAGAATCCATCTTCAGCAGCATCCAGTGATCTTTACTTCACTGTGGTTATTTTTCCTGGAGCATTTGTCTAGACTTTGCATTGACTAATAAGAATCCTCAGGGAAAACAGCAATTAAATACTGTACCACAATGCAAAGGCTGAATAGCCCAGTTAAGATCACAAAAGAAAATTTAATCCTGACATTTCCTGATGTACAAATGCTTCATCTTGTCAATAACACATTTTTTAAACAGTCTTCTATGTGCAGTTTGCCAGCATAATTTATTTTTTTTAACAACACTCAAAATGTGAGTCTGCAGGGAAAATACAGCTATTGGAAATACTCAAATGCTCCAGCAATGAACTAGATTGCAGCCAGAGAGATCCCCCCCAAAGGCCTCATCCACCTGAACTGTCAGAGGGTGTCATCCTTTATATTGATCAGTGTTAGACAGAGAAATATTTTGCCAATATTTCTGTGACAACTAATGGTGAGAATGAGAATTATTGGATTTCATTACAGCCTTCGGAAGGAAATGTTCTGTAAATCACATTTCCCTTGCCCCTCCCTGTTACTGAGCCTCTCTGTCCCTACCCTTCCTGTCCTGCTTCATGTCTATGCCCAGGCTTAGCAATGCAACACTGCTGCTTTTTTTAACTTGTCTGAGCTTTTAGCTTTCTATCTCCAGTGTCTTGTCCCGTTCCCATCCCTGTGCCATCTTCTTACCCTCTGCATTTTCTTCTGTCTCTTCACTTTCTCCGTGCTAGCAGGTGAAGGGTTGGGTGCACAGAACCAATAGTTTTTCAGCTGTCAGAGGTTACTCCTGATGCCATTCAGGAATCTGTCTGGTGGCAGGAATAATCATAGGAAAACTGGTATTTGGTTCCTGCAATAGATGGAACAGGCTAACTGAAGTCTGAGGGAGTTCGGAGACATTAGGTGCCAAAGGAGAGGATTAGAGGTCTCAGCAGAGATTTGGCTTTACTAAAATCGTGCAAAATTTAAAATTTAAAAGGCTTGGAATTTCCCTAAACACAGGCTGTTATTTGGGGAAAAGTGAAAGTCACACCTTTGAAACAAACCCCCCTGTTGTTGATTTTGTTTCTTTAAAATGTAATAGTACAGTTGCTCCTTTGTGTATGTAAGTGTATGTTTGATGTAGCAAAGAATCTCTCTTTCTTAGCCATGTTCAGATTAACAACTAGAGAAGAGAAAGAAAGAGAAGAAAAAGCAACTTGTTGTTCTCTTCTTTTCCCCTTGCTTTGTCTTCTCCCCTCCCCAACCCCTCTCCCATTCTTTCATGGGATTTTGATCTTTCATTCTGTCTTCTAGGCATCCCCTCTGCTCCCCGTGACCTTAGCTATGAAATTGTTGGCTCCAACGTGCTCCTGACCTGGCGACTTCCCAAGGACCTGGGTGGCCGCAAGGATGTTTTCTTCAATGTCATCTGCAAAGTGTGCCCAGCAGGGTCCTCAGGGCCATGTGTGCGTTGTGGGGACAGCATACAATTTGAACCACGCCAAGTGGGCCTGACAGAAAGTCGCGTGCAAGTCTCCAACCTCTTGGCCCGAGTGCAGTACACCTTTGAGATCCAGGCTGTCAACTTGGTGACTGAATTGAGTTCAGAAGCACCCCACTACGCCGCCATCAATGTTAGCACCAGCCAGTCAGGTGAGGAGACCCCTGCATCTGAGTCTGCAAAATTTTCACTTCTACCTCTCATTTGGTTTGCTTTTGTCTTTTGAATCCTGGAGCTTTGTCTTCTTAGGTGGGTGTAGTGCATTTTTTAATCTTGCCCTGCTAGTTCCATGATTTCACTTCCGCCCTTCTCATTTCTGCTTTCTCTGAATGTGCTTTCCCTTTCTTCCCTCTTGGCAGAGTTTAGCAGCTGATGTCATTTGTATGGAGAAGAGTTGTAGGGGCAGAAGCTGCCCTGGAGAACGTGGTAATGGGAGATGGAATTCTGTGGGTCAGATGAAGTGAGTTGCTTCATCGTACAAGACAGGAGACACTGTCAAGGTTCGATGGGTATTTTGTGAACATCAGCCTGACACAACAGCTCTTGGGGAGGATTTCTTTGCTTTCTCTTCAGCTTCTCTATATCCTACTCTTCTCCATCTAATCTTCTTATACTATCTTATATTGTCTTTCTTTATTTTGAGATACTGTGTTTTTCCATCCTTTCTTGTTCCTATACGCTACCTTCCATTCTCCTTATTTCAGTTCATACTCTACTGCACTTTAACATATGATATTGAGTATATCATCAAATCTGTCCACCTTTGCCTTGCTGCATATCAAAGTGAGAAAGTGGGACATGGAGAGACAGACAGCTACCGTCTAAAGCTGAAGATACAGTTAAAGATACTCATCACCTAAATATACATGACCTTGGAAAACCATGTGTTAATACTACGTGATCCTGTGGTCCTAAAAGGATATGAAAATTATACTCTTAACAGTTCCTGGAGAGTTGTTAAATGAAATTTTGACAAAGGATCCAGAAGCAGAATCACCATTCCTATTTTACTGAAATTATTCTGGGTTCTTCTAAATGCCATGTATTTTCTTCTGCCTTGTTCTTGCCTTTTCAACCTGGCTGTTCTGATAAGTGGTCTTGCAATATTAATCTCCTGTCAATAGGAAACAAAGTGGGTTTTTTGTTCTTTTTTTTTGGTTGGTCGTTTTTTTACATGGTAGAAATATGTTGTATGGTTGTATCAAAGGTGTTGAGATCCTTGCAACTAGGAACTAAACCGCAGAGATGACTAAACTAAAATATTAGTGGTGTGTGTGGGCAGTCAAAGGAAAGGAAGAGATAGCATACAGAAGGCTTAAACGCAGAGGAAAATAGAGAACTGCATCAAGCAAATTCAGATTTTCTGTAAATATTACGTTCAAAGATGAGCTGGAGAAAGCCACATGCATACAGGCATACAGTTCTACTAAATGTCAACAATAAGAGACTGGGCATATGTTGTTCTTCACAAGCATGTTTAAGCTGATATGGAAAGGAATTGTACACAGCTTGTTTAAGAGGATATAATGAGGAGTAAAGTGATAAGGAGGAGAAAGAGGGGGAATAATTTGAACCGAGTGACAGAAAATGTCTGTAAACATTTAGAGATGTGTAAACTCAGACAAATCCCTGCTGAGATTCGGCAGTGCAGTTGTGGAAACCCTTGCAAAAAAAGACTTCAGTAAAGCTTGAGAGAAATGCTCTGAAACCAGATGTGATATCACAATCTAGTTTAACTCACATCTTTTAATTTCTGCCTCTATGCTATGGAAAGGAAGGGAATACATATAGACCCCAAGTAATTTCCTGCTGTTAGCAGATGCCAGGGGTTAGACAATATCTGTTTCTTCCCTTTGACTCTTTACCTAACAGGCAACGAGTAGGAGAGCATGTATAGGATATGCTGTCCCCTTAAGAGGCTGGCTGCAGGTGGGTGATCAGTTTTTGTTTACCATAAAAGATACTGTTGGGTAATTTGTATGGTAATTCCAGGTAGTTCCTTTGACTTCTGCTGGAGACAGGTAGGTGTTCTTTATGCTTCTCATCTCAGCCTTCTTCACTACTATCTGAGGTAACTTAATTGGGTACCTGCTTCTT
>VZTM01000953.1:73919-91749 GCA_013400555.1 Jacana jacana
AATATTTGTATAATGGAAGTAGATTAATTTTCTTCTGCTGCCATCCCCCCCACCTACCCTCCCACCTCACTCCACCCCAAAACCTTGAATCTTGTCTCAAAATACATTTTTTTTCCCAAGTAACAAAACCTAAATTTTGAGAATGGTTAACAAATTATAATTTCATTAAAGTAACATTTAATGTTTTTTGATTAAAAACATAATGAAAAGCATCAAAGTACCACTTGCCTGGTACTTTCATGCTCTAAAATGCTATTGCTAATCTGTAATGAAGTTCCAGTCAATGAAGGAAGAGAAAGGGGAGAAACTCCCTGCTTTTGTGTCCTTCCTACCTGTCAAGAGAGGAATTAATCTCATGCCTCACTAGACTTATTTTCGTTCTTCCCAGACATGTTTGATTGATTGTGTTACTTGCCAATTATTCATATTAAGATGACTCAAACAATGAGGTTTTGTCACTTCTCTTGGAAGAACACGCCAGTATGAAGACTCCTTATTGTTTCATTATTAATTCTTAAAGCAATCGTTAAAGCCTGAATGTTGGTCACTCATTATGATTTCAGTTTGACTTTCCAAATTTTCCAAAAATTTTGAAGCTATCATTCCACGTATGTGTGCTTAAATACTGCAACAATGTCACAGTATGTAAACAATTATGAACTTCAGGCCCCCAAAATTGCACAACCCAGCCTTACTTTTATTTGAACAACCAGAGGACGTACTCCCGTTGATTGAAAAGTTGCATCTTTCTACACAACACTTCAGCGGTGGTCTCAGAACTGGTGTCACAATTCACACATCTCTTACCCTAACTGCTGCCTCACAATATCCATCTGGGATTGGCTTGGACAATGGTTAGGTAAGAACAGTCCTGGTGGGTGTGTTAGTGGCCTACAAAAGATAGTCATGTAATATTGTCTAGGACACAGAGCTGAGCAGGATGGATTTTATTGGAAGAAGTGCAGCAGGATGCATATATTGACCAGGTTATTATTGGAGTGCTATAATTTGTTTGGGGTTTTTGGTTTACTTGTTTCTTCTTGAATAATAAATTAGTCTATATTACTTTTTTAATACTAAAATCTGCAAATAATTTGTTGAACAGAGAAATGGGCAGCATGAAAGAGCACAAAAACTCAGATAATTACCTCAAGTGCTTTTCTAAACTTGAAACTCTCAATCTTGATTGTTACTAGAAGAGACCCTATTTTTGTGGTTAGAATACAATAACCATTGTACTGCAGTGAAACTAAATGACCACAAGGTAGCAGCAGAGATCAGAGTGGAAACCTGGAAGAGCTTGGTAAAATTCATCTCTGCTTGAACTCGAGATAATACGACTTGGTCATTATGTGTCTGTTTAGAGAAGATATATATGTGCAATCTCAATTAAATACAAACCATTTGAAATACGCTTTAGTTCAGACTGCTACAAACATCAACGTAACCACATCTGGAGGGACTTGGGGATGTTGCTGGATGAGAAGTTCAACATGAGCCAGCAACCAGCACGTGCAGCTCAGGAAGCCAGCTGTATCCTAGGCTGCATCAAAAGAAACGTGGCCAGCAGGTCGAGGGTTTCTTCCCCTCTATTCTTTCTCTTGAGACCCCACTTGGAGAACTGCATCCAGCTTTGGAGTCATCAGCACAGGAAAGACATGGACCTGTTGGAGTAAATCCAGAGAAGGATGACAAAGATGATCAGGGGATTGGAACACCTCTTGTATGAAAACAGGACGAGAGGGTTGGTGGTGTTCAGCCTGGAGAAGAGAAGGCTCTGGGGGGACCTTATAGCAGCCTTGCAATACTTAAAGGGGAGCTACAGGAGAGATGAGGAGGAACTGTTGATCAGGTTGTAGAGTCATAGAATGAGGGGTAATGATTTTAAACCATTAATCCAAAAGGATTTGTATAAATATGTCTAGATTGACCTTTTCTTCTAGAAAGTATGGGAGACGAAAACCTTACCATTTCTTGAGGAAATTTGTTCACTGGCTCACTGAAAATTTGTTCAACATCGCTATAGAAACAACACCATTATAGAAAATATCACTTTTTGTGTTTAAAATTAACATTGGCTTAAGCTCCCAGCCACTGCTTCTTGTTATGCTATTCTCAGCTACTTTACAGAACAAACCTGCATTTTCTCTGCATGAAGGTTCTTACACTTAAAAGGTGGAACTTCTTATTTTTTTTTTATACATGTGCTGACTGTACCTTTTAAGCCTCTCAGTGTCAGGTATCTTTGATTTATTTTTAGGATTTATCATTGATCAATCCAAATTGATCATTGATTTATTTTTAGGATTCCCTTTAACAAGTTTTTTAACTTTTCAGATGCTTTAACCATTTACACATTAATTAAAAATTTCCATTCTTTCTCCTGCATAATGCTTTCAATATGAATGCCAAGAGATTGCTGATAGTGTTTTTTACAGTTTCACATTGACTGTCATGTTCATTTCTGTGTTCTTTGTTACCCCAAAATGATTTTCAGTGACAATGCTTCCTACCACACCCAGTCTGTTGGCTTTCTTCTATAATAGCTATGAACCCTTGGTTTCTTTGGCTGTATTATTAAAAAATATTTCCATAGGTGTGTGGCAAAACTTCTTCTGAAAAAGAAAGGAGGAAAGAAGGGTGGAAGACAGGGTGAAGGAAAGAAGGAAAAAGGCCTTGAAAACTGATCATGAGAACAGATTCTTTTAGAAATTCTTAGGAATCAAATCAGTTAAGCAGTTTGAAGAGCTGTGGGTAGAAAAGGACTTTTTTCTGGAGCAATTCTATACTTTTACTTCTGTATCTATGAATTAGACCAGGAATACAGCGATTCCAGAATGATAAAAGAGCAGATTGATGGGTGTTTTCTTAATTTGTTCCCATTCCCTAACACTACCCCTTGCTGCAGATCATCTCTCAGCACAGAACTGAAGTCAGCATGAAACGCTATTGCTACAATGCTCTTCAGCAAACACTCTGGGTGCACTTGGGTCATACACAAAGGCATTTTGTGACTTCACAAAGATGGAGATGTGGTTCAGATACTCTGAAAAAAATAGGACATGTCTGAACTCAGTGGATTGTCTGATGGCAATCCAATATTTGCTGCTTTTCTAGAATCTTTGCCCTACACTTTCTTCTCTGGCATAGCACAATCCTGCTAAAAGGAAAATGGCTTTAGAAGAATAGTGAAGTCTACAAATGAGCAGGTATCCTGGAATGGGACTGAGCTGCATGACATACCGACTTGCAATCGCTGCCATCCTCTCACAGTACACTTAGCAAGATCCTCTAACAATGACTTGGTACTTGCCACACCACACTGGATTTGGACAAGACCTGAGCCACTTATAGGACCATAGCTCTGGGCAGAACAGTTTTGTTTCTGTCTCAGATGTTCAGGGAACCCCTGAAAAGCACCCTGGGAATTTGCCACAAAAAATGCTGTGAAAATCATGTGTACTCTTCATATAAGCTTGTCTTTCTGTCAGTCAGCTTGTTGCCACATCAATAGAATGATACCAAAAAAAGCCCCAGCTTCTAGTTTTTGCCTGGCCTCAGACACAAAAAAGGAACACAGGCCCCCTTGTTTCATTTCTATGGAGCTGCAAGCACATCTACCGTGCTCCTCATGGTCACCAGGCCAGTCACAGGGTTCAAGAGCAATTTAACTGCATCATGTGGCTCTTACCTCAGAGGACTTACTAGACATCTTAAACATACCAGTAGCACAACATTATCAGCTATTTCTGCTGCTAGGGAACATTCTGTGTTCCACTGGGATGATTGCTGACTCCATGACATCTTGATACACTGTTTCCCCAGAATGTCAGGGGTTTTAGCAGACAGTTCTTGGATCCATCCTAACTGAGATTCAGGTAGGATTTCTGTGAATACTTTTAAGCATTCACAACATAGGCTGCTCATAGATGTCACCCCAGTTGCAACTGTCCTGGAATTTACAGATCTCCATACAGGTGATTCATATGACTAAGTATCAAAACAAAACAGTAAAACCAGAAAGACAGAAGTCTGTATTACAGACAGTTTTATATTTATGCTTCTTTTCAAAGACAGAAGTTTAGAAAACTCCCAAAGTTCCTGATATAAATTACAGTCATAGATAGATAAAATGTATTTGTTTTCAGGTAGTTTAAATATATATCTAAAGTAACTTTGGAAGGAAATTAAGACCTTCATCATCATTTTTCTTTTGGTCTAGAGGAATAAAAAAAATTGCTTATAGTTTTTTGTAATCATTCGCTATTCTCATAACAAAAAGGACTACAAGTGATTCTCTCTAAGATGTATTCCTCTTTTTTCAGTTTTCTTAAAATCCAGCTGTACCATTGGCTGTTGTTTGGCCAGGATAGAGACTGTCATGCAGTGAGCAGAAAACAGTGTGCAGCACTGCATACTTCTCATATATTTGCTATGGAGACCTACTGTCTCTTTCTTTTTCAAGGGATGCATGAGGCATTAGAAAAGCATGAGAAAAATAGAAGCAAGTAGAATACATATACATATAAAAAGGTTCTACCCTTCTGTAATTACATGGCTAAAACCAAAACAGCTTCATAACAACAATGAAATAAATTCTCGTTTATTTGGAAAATAATTTTTTTTTTAGAATTTGGAAATAATAGAAAAGAAAAATAAAAGAAAAATAAAAATCATACTGAAACTGCTTGCAGTGCTATAATTTCACACAGACTGAGCTGTGACTTTCCTAATGTACTATCAGTGCACTTATACGTAAACCAGACCAGTTTCTCTATTTTCTCCTCTCTCATTTTCATTCTTCAATATTCCTGGTAGAGTTGTCTTCATACAGGAATTGTGAAAAATGCTCAATCAATCCTGAAAAAAAGTTAGATTCATGCCATCTCAGAGAAGATTCTACTACCTGTTAGACTGCATTGCAAAGTATCATCATGGAATTTCTAGCCCAAATTGAGGTATGAAGGTACTTATTTCACATTCATGTTGCTGTTTACATCCAAATACCTCACATCTTTTCTTAACATGTTTTCTATTTATTATGGAGATGAGGAAATTGCCAGTCAAAATTGTAAGAAAATTCCCTGTCATATAGTATAGACAACTTTGATTTCAAACACCACAGGCACAGTACAAGTTTAAAAACATGAAAATAATTGTTTATTATTTCAGATCTATTAAATGAAAGCAATTTTAAAGAACAATACCAAATACCCCTCTGCTATGATCACCTAAATTAAAAATTTCAAAAACTTGAAATAAAATTCATGATCTTTCCCCACTACATCAGAATTCTTTTCCAAATACAACTAATGCAATTATGGTGGAAACATAATAACTACTACTCTATCTATTCCAGGAATAAGTAACTCAGGAGACGAGGATTGCTTCTCACCTGGAAGATTATCTCACCTCTGATGTATCTCGATTTTAAAAGTTTTAAGGGTTAAGTTCTTTGAGAAATGTCCTAAAGGGTAAAGACCTTTGTTAGAAGGAATATAGATTGCATGACGTTATAAGGTATTGGTGTCCATAATGCTTTAAATACTATATTTTGCCCCAGAAGATGGGGTTTGAGAAGCACTTGCATACTAAACTTCTGACGCATAAATGCAACAAAGAAGTTGATATGTTTGAGATCCTAATCAGGTTAATTTTAGCAAAGAAACATATGCAAACATACAAAATGTCTATGGAGTGAATGACTAATAAAGCAAACAGTATCACACTTGAGATACTTGATTTGGAACACTGGAGAGTTCATTCTTTTTTAAGAATAAACCTTAGTTTAGGTTAAGAGTGGGACCTAATACACTTTAAATTAGGACTCCATCTTATCTTAATTTTGGCCACAGTACTTCTAGAGCAAAGTTGGTGGAAGGTCACCACAGGAGCCTGTAGTAGTGTTGCAAATGAAGAAAATAGCTTTGCAGTTATCTGTGATATCCATTTGTAGAACCTCTTGAATAGAGTAGTACTGAGACATAGCAAGTTTCTTGAACTCTATCAGAACTAAAATACTGAGCTTGTCTTAACATTCATACTTGGATTTACTCCACTTAAACTAATGGAATTTGTTGGGGATGATTTTGTAATTTTTGGCAAATAATTAATTTTCCAGGAAAATGCCATTTGGTTTACATTAAGGAATTCAGGAATTTGGAACTAGTTTTACAATTAGTTTATGACCAAAAAGTATGAATCACTTATCATTATCACTTGGATGGGGGCAAAAATAAACAGAACTATCACATATAAAATTGAACAGAAAAGGTAAACATTGCTTTATTACATCTTTCAATTCAGTCACCTACTCTGTGGCAGCACTGAATTTAAAATCATATAATATATGTTTCAGATCAAAGTCTTGGAAAAGGGCTACGACCAGGCTCCTACTAGGTGTTCCGTATTAAACTGCTCTCGGTATCTCCAGCTGGAAGGTAGTTTCTCTCTTTTGGGATTAATTATAAGAAAATGTTAAAGAGATGGAAAACCTGGAACTCTGGTTTTCTAACTCTGGAATCATTCTGTAGTTCAGCAATGCGAGCAGTCTCCTGCAGGGAAAAACTAATCCTTACTTTGAATCAGGGATAATGAATATTAGAGCCTGAGTTTCTGACATCATAGTAACAGGCCATCTCCATGATGCTCATAAAGCTGTCCCTGGCTTTTCTTTAAAAAAGTAGACCTGCCAGACCCACCATTTTTTAGTAGATTAGAGCACAAACCTGTGTTTACGTAGAATTTTTTCGCCCCATTTATTTCAATTCACCGAAGTTACTATGCATGTCTGTTTTTCAGATGAAATCACTTACCAAAGGCTTTGGGAGTCTGGGGAGGTCATTGCTGACTGGAAGCTAGCCAACACTATTCCAGTTTACAAGAAGAGCATAAGGAAAGACTAAGGAAACTACTGGGTTAGTAGACCTGTTTGTCTAACCTCAGTATCCAGAAAATTATGGAGAAACTAATACTAGGTGTTGTTGAGAGGCATTTAAAGGACAATGTAATCATCAGGCACAGTCAACATGCATTCACAAAGGGAAAGTCCTGTCTAGCTAACTTGATATCTTTCTATGATAAGGTCACCTGCCTAGTAGATGGAAGGAAGGCAGTAGATGTAGTCTGATCTGCATTTTAGTAAGCCTATTGATACTGTCCCTCATGGTGTATTTCTGGACATGTCCAACTGTAGATAAGCAGGTACATGGTGCACTGTGTGAAGAACTGGCTGAAGGGCAGGGCTTAAAGTGTTGGAGTAGAAGGGGCTACATCTGGTTGGTGACCAGTCACCAGTGACGTTCCTCAGAATGAAATTCTAGAGCCAGTTCTGTTCAGTATTTTTATCTGTATGCAGGAGTTGAATGCACCATTAGCAAGTTTGTTCATGATACCAAACTGGCAGGTGCTGTTGAGTTTCTTGAGGGACAAGAGGCCTTGCAGAAGGATCTAGATAGATTGGAGCATTGGGAAATCATCAATGGCTGAAATGTAACAAGAATGGATGCTGGTTTCTGCACCTAGGATGGAGAAATGTCAGACAAATGTATAAATTGGAAGAGACGTGGCTTTAGAACAGCCCTGCAGAAAGGGATCTGGGGGTGCTGGTTGACAGCAGGCTCCATGGGAGCCAACAGTGTACCTTGGCAGCCAAGAGAGCAAACTGCATTCTGGGGTGCATCAAACACAGCATCACCAGACAGTCAGAAGTGGTGATCATCTTGCTGTCTACAATGTTGTCATCTCACCTTGAATATCATGTATAGTTCTGGGCCCCACAATTTAAGAAGGATGGTAAGGTCCTTGAATAGCTGCAGAGGAGGGTAGAAAAGCTGGTCAAAGGGCTGGAAAGAATATACTTTGAGGAGTGGCCAAGGACACTAAGTTTGACTAGTTTGGAGAAAAGGAGGCTGAGGGGCAAACTCATTGCTCTCTATGGCATCCCAGGGAGGGCAAGTGGAGAGGGAGGTGTTGATCTCTTTTCACTGGTATCCAGTGATATGATACGTGGGAATGGTTTAAAGCTGCATGAAATTAGGAAGCATTTTTACACTGAGAGGGTGGTCAAACACAGGTAACAAACACTTCATAGAGGGGTAGTTGCTGCCTCATGCCTGTCAGCGCTGAAAAGTCATTTGGACAATGCCTTTAATAACATGCTTTAACTTTTGGTCAGCCCTGAATTGGTCAGGCATTTGAGCTAGATGATCATTGTGGGTCCTTTCCAATGAAAACCATTCTATTCCATTCTAAATTAGAAAGAAAATCAAACTTTATTTCAAGCATAAATAACCCCAAACCCCTCAACTGTTTGTGTAGCTTCATGAGACAACAGAGGAGGAGGTGAATACTGGTCAAAAGGTCATCTGTTCTTGAACCCGCTTGGACAAGCTAACTGAGGTCAATGGGTTTGGAGAGTGTCACTGAGAGTAGGATTAACTCATAAAAATGCAACAGCTGTGGGCAGTTTATGTTACATAATAAACCTTTAGATAAACCTGTTAGAAAAAGTCACTCTTAAAAATACAGTCATTTATGGTAATGACTACTTTCCTAATACTCTATTAGCAGTGCTGCATTCCTCAACATGTTATCTATGTAATCATCTAAAAGAATGTCCCAGAGAGTTCTACATGAAATTCCAGTTCCTGCTAGGCAGTGGGGTGCTTTTTAGATATCTGAATAAACACTGTTGGTGTAACATGAAACATGAATGCGTCACTGATAGCACTTGGCTTACCTACATTAGGAATGCCTGTATTGTTGAAAAACGTTATGCACTTTCTAATAACACTGCATAATTTAATCATATAAAACAATTTTAAAGTGTATTATCAAAAAAAAATAATAATTTATAGAAATAAAAACCTT
The DNA here is from genome assembly GCA_013400555.1 of Jacana jacana. NCBI lineage: Eukaryota > Metazoa > Chordata > Aves > Charadriiformes > Jacanidae > Jacana > Jacana jacana. Next base: position 82,791 of record VZTM01000953.1, read on the forward strand.
TGGAAGATCAACTCAGTCCTTGTTTTTTTATTGCAACCAAGAATTACAATATGTTACCCTCGATGGTATAGTCAGTTTTTAATCAACATTGACCTACTGGGAGGCATAGGTTATCCAAAAAGGGAAGCTCTGCCCTGCAGATTCTAAGATTGAAAAATACAATTTATCCAAGGCAATGAACCACAATTAAATTAATGGTTACAATCTGCTTGTAACTATTCCCTTTTTATTGTGTGAAACTAGGCTAACATAGGCTTGGCCATATTGTGACACAATGGTAGCTCACTAACTCAGTTTTCTGCCAGAGAGCACGGCCGGTGACATTTATGGCAAAGAAAGATGCCAGAGGTTTTTTAAATGCTCATATCAGGATTGGATCTACTCATGAAGTACATAAGGTGGTTGAAGTGTACCTCTTGAGGGGCAGGGGGCACCATGTAAACTAGCATAACAGCACTGATGATGGGAGAATCTGTAGGACATTTAACTGTCCCTTTCCTGGTAAAGCTTCACCTTGAGAATGCCATTAAACAAGCCTCTTACATCTCTGACTGGATACAGTACGTTTATACTACTAGCCATGGTATGTATGTAATTTACCTTAAAAACAAACAAACCCAAACCAACAAACNTGAGCTGTACTTTTTACGTTACCATATCCTGTTCCAGAAGTAAATTACACCAATTACACCTTCTGTAAAAAGTGTTGGGTTTGTTTGGTTTTGTTGTTTGGTGTTTTGTTTTCTTTGGTTTGTATTTTTTAGTTGCCAACATCTCTTATTTCTTCCATTATATGAAGGATAATCCTTCTCTTTCTCATTCGATATTTTAGGAAATCTTCCCTCTATGTACACGCTCTCCCACTTACAAATCTTTCTAAACCAAAAAATTTCAACTTTATCTCACATCATGGTTTCTTCATGCTTTAGGTAAAATTTTGTACTCATTCTTACATTCCCTTCATTTTTTGAGATAGGATAACCAAGGGTGAACATATGATTCCAGCAGAAAGTTCTCTCACTCATTTACAGAATGGGATAGGAGCAAGTTTTCTGAAGGATGTTGGCTCTGTGACTGTTCACTTCTCTTTCAGCTTGTGGCTGCTTCTAGACCTAAGTTTTACAATATTCTCATTGTTATTCTCTTCCTACTTTTAAATAGGCTAAAATTTAAAAACTGAAGTCACTACCAATGAAAATATTCTAAGATCTCACCCCTTTCCCGTTTTCAGACACGTTCCATTAATTTCATTATTTGCTTTGAACAGTTCATTAATTCAGTGGTAGCAAACATTGGTAATAGAACAGGAGGGCCTAGAGGAAAGATTTCCAGTTGCTAACCTTCTAGTTATTGTACAATTACTGGCCCTCTGGACTTCAGTTCTTAAGCCAAGTTTTACTGCCTTCTTGTTCACAAATTCCTCAGGTGCAAGTCATCATGATTAAGCCAAACAGAATTACAGTATGCACACCCTAAGACTTAATAGAATAAATAACCAATCAAGCCAGTCCAGTGATTCACTTACTTGGCCACCCACAGGAAATAAGCATCCATGTTGCAGTACTCAGTTTCCTCAAATACCATGCAAGAGCAGAGTCCACAGCAGCCACTTTGTTAGCATTGTGAAAATGTTTTTAGCCCAACAAAAGGTTTTTTTTCCTTGCTGTATTCTGACTGTCCTCCTATGAAGCAGCAGCTCATCTTGTTCATCCCCTGCCTCTCCTAAATATCATTTAAGTTGCACTGATGCTATGGATCCTGAAAATTAGTAACAATGATGACTGTTATGTGCAGCTTCCTGCAAGGGTGAAATACTTCTCAGACAGCTAAAACTCAGAGGGAACTTGTTTTCTACCTATTCACCAAGCACATTTCAGTGGTAGTCCCCTTGCTAGCCTCCACCTCACTGGACGTCACTGTCAGAAGAGGAGGATGTCAAAAGCATGGCAGCAGAGCAAGGTGAATCATCAGTTGGTATGTTGTGTCTTGGGTTGCAGACACAGAAACATTTTGAGGGGGGGAGCCCAACCTCACCCTTGTCTCTACCCCAGGCAGGCATTCTCCTGTAGCTCCTTGTGCTGGGTTTAATTCTTGTTCAGTTCACAACACATCAAGAACCCACCCAGCTGAAGTCAAACTATTTTCTCAAATTTCTAGTCTGCAACAATCTCCCTTCTCTGCTACAGCACACAGCACAGCTGAGTTAGCTTTAGTGCTGGCACAAGAAAGTTGATAGAGTAAAAGATGTAAAAGATTTTGGACACAGGGAGAAGGCTGCTTTCAGTGGCAGCCAGAGCATATAACATCGACTTCCTGTGACCACATAAATTTAGCTTCACTGAAGAGACTGTACCATTTCTCAATTGATGACTTTCTTCCTCCTTGCACTTTACGTGTGGATGGGAGAAGAATTCTGTATTCTTTTTTTGCTTTATTCCACAGTGACACAATTTTAAAATGCTTTAAAAATTTGTCCCTCTCCACAAACATTTCAGCAGAGAAGAAATGTAATAAACATGGGTGTGACACATCAAATTTACGGTTGCAGTTGGGCCAAAGGTCAGAGTATGGTTCCCTCAAAACCACAAACTATTAATTATGGCAACAGATGCTTAATGTTTGTTGTGCTTTCCCTAACAATTTGGAGCTACTGAATTCTCAGTTGTCAAATCAGCTATGCCATTGCATTGTAGTATCCTTCAGTCTGTCCTTATAGCATCTTTGGAATGCCCATTTCTTCACACCCAATTACATATGAATGGAAGAGCTGTTTATGAGCTGCCTGGAGACAATAATTATTCTCTGCATCCAAGTCTAGGATACAAAACAGGTAAACACCAGGTGGGGACAGCAGACAAGGAAAAAACCTGAAACAAAAGGCAGACGGGAACATCACGGCTTGGACATACCCTTTTTGTTGCAGTGGGTTGATTTCATCCAGGCACCTAACCTTAGTTCTTTCACCCTGTAAGCAGTGCAAAAAGAGCCCCACAGTCAGAGAAGCAACCCATGATCCCCTGGCAGGACCCCCCAGGTAGGACCATCCCCATGGTTGTGTGCTCTCCTTGGCTGAACTCAAACTGCCACCTCCATCTCTTTCTTCCTCCAGTGTGTGTTTATAAATGGCACTTTCTCCCTCTGTTTCATCTGGCATAAGACAATCCAAGCAGGAAACAGGTGCTACTGCAGAAGAGGTCAGTGCCAAAGCAGGGCAGAGAGTTGCACCATTCGGCTAAGGCAGGCAACCTGACTGAGTCCCGAAGACAGACAGCCCACTGGAGATTGCTGAGTGAAAGAGAGCAAGTGTACACCTTTTGTCCAAACTAATTCCTGATTTGAAAAGGTGTTGGCCTTCTCCAGAAGCTGTAAGAAGTCTACTGTGTTCCCCAGATAGTCTTGTTTGTACTCCATGCAGGACTTCCAGCACATATTTCCAGAATGAAGAACAGATGTTTTAAGAGTAGCAGTAGTTATAAGAGAAGTGCCAAAGGTTGTCAGGAGCTACTTTTGCCTCCTCTTCTTTTCACTTTCTTTCTCTTTCAGACACATTTTTGTCCCTGTCAACAGAAGACGGAACAATGATAGTGAAAGGAGACTAAATAGTAAGGATTGCTTGAAGCACCTCTGTTTCAGGCTCTAGGCAAACTTCTCTCTGTGTCTCTTTCCATCACAAGTAAAGCCCACATGCATATACTTAAACCCCAGCCCCAAGTAACAGCTACTCATGCCCTTCAGCTATCCTAAAATGTTCTTTCCCCCTGCCCCATCAGTGTCATTACAGCAAAAGTTTATCTCCAAAGGGACAGAAAAGGAGTCTCCCCTTTAAGTTATCTTTAATGCAAACATTTGGACTTGATGATCCCAAGAGTCTCTTCCAACCAAATGATTCTATGATTCTGTGACCTGTTACACCTTCATAAATATCCTTGCAGGTACTTGCTACCCCTAAATGAAAATTTCATCATGCTAGATGGACTAACCGAAAAATTTGAGGGCCCAGGCTGTCATTTCTTCTCTCTCATGCTACTCCACTGAACGAGCATGAAGAGCACAGCAACCCAAAACTGCTTGCAAGGCTCAGTTAGGTCACAGGTCTCTTATTAAAGAGGTATAAAAAAGCCGCATTATCATCTTAGCTGTCCCCATAAACCAAGGATGGCAGCCTCATGCTGTAATCGCAACTAGAAATCAAAGAAAACTTGTTTTGATCCGTAAAGCACGAGTTGTAATGATTGTAATCTGCTGCAGGTTTGGCAGGCTGGCTTGACCCAGGTCTCTGGGTACAGTCTGTCTGCTGAACTGCAGGAGGATAAACTCTGTGAACTCAGAGTCTCATCACCCTGATGAGTGTAAGATCACTGCTTTCTTTTCAAAGGGACCTGGGGGTGGGAGAGGTGGGGAGGGTATAAATGAATGTGTGAGAATTTCAGTGACTGGGAAAAATAAACCTCTATTTCTTCCTAGCACCAGGGACAGCCAGGATGAGAAATCTGTCTTCATGAAAATGGATTAATGGCTTTAAAGAGGCAGGGGGAAAATATGTAACTCTATCTATATTGCTGCCTATCATCTTTCTCACATGAGTGTCTTTGTGAGTTCAGGTTAGATAGGAAGGCATGTTTTCACAGCAGTAAACATACTTTATATATAACTGCTCTGCTGATGGTTGTGACCAACCTTTCTTTTAATGACAGCAGTGACGCTTGTGTTCACAGGAACACTTAGCCAAAAAAGCAGACAAACAGAATTTGTTCTGATTCTCTTAGCTAGAGAAGAGTCTCTTGAAAACTGGTTAAATATCAAGATTAAAATCTGGTACTGCCTTCTGAAAACAAACTCGCTCTCTATAAGCCATTTCATAGAATAGAATCATAGAATCTCAGAATGGTTGGGGTTGGAAGGGATATCAGAGATCATCTAGTTCCGACCCCCCTGCCATTGCAGGGACACCTCCCACTAGACCAGGTTAATCATCATACCATCCAGCCTGGCCCTGGACATTTTCAGGGATGGGGCATCCACAACTTCTCTGGGCAACCTGTTCCAGTGCTTCACCACCCTCACAGTAAAGAATTTCTACCTAATATGTAACCTAAATATCTCCTCTTCCATCTTAAACCCATTACCCTCTGTTCTATTGCTACATTACCTGACAAAGAGTTCCTCCTCATCTCTCCTGTAGGCCCCCTTTAAGTATTGGAAGGCCGCTGTAAGGTTTCCCTAGAGCCTTCTCTTCTCCAGGCTGAACAACCCCAACTCTCTCATCCTGTCTTCATAGGAGAAGTGCTCCAGCCCTCTGGATGTGCTCCAACAGGTCCACAACGTTCTTGTGTTGAGGACTCCAAAGCTAAAGGCAGTACTCCAGGTGTGGTCTCACCAGAGTGGAGTTGAGGGAGTGAATCACCTCCCTGACCTGCTGGCCACCCTTCTTTTGATGCAGTCCAGGATGCTGTTGGCTTTCTGGGCTGCGAGAGAGCATTGGGCTCGTGCTGACCTTCTTATCCACCAACACACCCAAGCTCTTCTCTTCAGGGCTGCTCTCAGCAGCCTGTATGTATTTGTGCTTGGGATGGTTGCAATTCAGGTGCAGGACCTTGCATTTGGCCTTGCTGAACTTCATGAGGTCGGTATGGACCCACCTCTTAAGACTGTCAAGTTCCTCCTGGATGGCATCCCTTGCTTTCACCATGTTGATCACCCCATGCAGTTTGGTGTCATCCACAAACTTGCTGACTGTGCACTCAGTCACACTGCTCATGTCATCTACAAAGATGTTAGACAGTACCAGTCCCAGTACAGACCCCTGGGGAGTGCCACTCATCACTGGTTTCCATTTGGACATTGAGCTGTTGACTGCAACCCTTTGAGTGAGGCCATCTAGCCAGTTCCTTATCCACTGAGCGGTCCATCCATCAGATCTGTATCTCTCCAATTTAGAGACCAGGATGTCACATGGGACAATGCAAACGCTTTGCATAAGTCCAGGTAAATGACTTCTGTTCCTGTCCCTTTAGCCACAAATGCTGTAACCCCATTATAGAAGGTCATCGTATTTGTCAGGCATAACTTGTCCTCACTGAAGCCATGTTGGCTGCCATTGATGATGTCCTTGTTTTCCATGTGCCTTAGCAGAGTTTCCAGGAGGTGCTTTGATAGAGTTGTCCCATTATCTTTACTCAGAAAAGTCAAATCAGGCACACCAGATAGATGGATTTATTTTTTTTTTTCTCAGAGTTCAGCAGCCACCAAAATAAAGTACAAGTTTATCCACAATAGGACACACGCAAGTTTGGATGCCATACTGTTCACATTAGTGCATATACTGAGGGGGAATTCCTACAAACCGATGATGGGGCTGAAGTAACTGTTACAAACAGAATAATCAAACTGAAAATTAATGTTTTAAATAAGGTTACCCCATATATGAACATTAAAATGAAAATTTGTCCAGACAGAAAAGATTATGTAACAAATGCTCAAGGGACTGTTTGATTGACTGATTTTCCTAAAGTTTGTGGGGAAAATATTCTGGATTTTTTTTTTTTCTCAGTTCCACTTATCCATTGCAATTTTGCTGCATTCATATTTTCCTCAGAGCAAGGTTTGACTCATACATTGCTGTTTGTCTTTGAAGCATGGAGGTCTGAATGCTAACATGACCCAACATGAACAGGTACTGAAACTGTCAACTGTAATTTAACAGTTTATTAAGTAAATTAGGCAGCTGTTATGAGAAAGAGCTTTTGATATGACACCAGTCAGCTAAAAACATCACCAAGATATAAATGTATCCCTAACAGACTGCCACCAGACTGACATCTGCCTTCCACAGATACTGAAAGGAAAAAATTATGACACAAGTAAATACATACATGAGTGTGTACATGAATATTCACAAAGCGACGGGCACACAGATATGAATGAGGCCAAAATTAAGAGTCCTTTATATGCTTACCTAAAGGATAACATTTTTTATTTTAATCTTCTGTAATGAAATCACTGTCCCTGATAAGCACTGTGGGAACATCCAGACAGTCAGGAGTCATTTACCTTCTGAATAGTCAATAGTTTTTCTAGTTTGCCTTTTGCTATTTCATTCCATGTCCTCATAGGCACTCCTCTGTCTGTAATGAGAAATCAGAGCAATTTTCTGCTTCTACCTCCTGTCTATGATGGATTTTTTCACCTCTTTGTTCTTTGAAGCCACTGAGTTCACAGAGAGAAACATAAATAGTCGATATGCCTTTAGTCCCTCTGATCCTCTGTTATCTTCCTCTTTCATCTTTAAGATTTTTAACGTGAAGCCAAAGCAATACTTCATACTATGTCTGACAGGCCAATATCTAAGGATTGTTGTCTTCTATTTATGCCTTAAGCAAAAAAACATAGAGACCTGGTGGAATCTGGTGTATGCATTGCATTAGATCCATCCTCATGTCACGATGTTTTAGGGTTTCCTGTTGCATTTGTTCCATGTCTCTAGGAAACATCTCTCTTTCATGTATGTACTGTCAGTCTCAGAGCTAGGGAAACAACTTTCCTGAGATTTAACTTCCATTGCTGGTTTTGGCCATAAATGGAAATTTCAGAATATCTTTCAGTCATGTTTCACTTGGATCTCTGATGTGCTGGGATTTCAATATATGTTAAGACAGTAATTCACACTCCTTTTCTAGCAAACCTGGATAATATTGGGCCTGTTTGGTTCTCTCCTTCCTTTTACACCTACTGTTTTTGCAAAGTAGCTTGGAAGAGTAATTAGTGCCTTTATTTTCTAAGTATGGTATACTTATGGTAATGATTGGAAGTCTTAAAAAACAATCCCAACATTGTTCTATCAGACAACAGACATTGTGAAACAATGTGAAACAATGTCTATTGTCTTGACAAACAGAAGAAACAAGTTACTGGAATGGAAATTTGACTTGGCTAGGAGAATACCACATAGCACTAGAGGAACAGGAATAATTGAATCCACATCTCCAGTTGGAATAATTCCTGTATCTTCTCAAATAAAAAATACAATGTGGACACAGCTATGAAGCAAACTTAAGAGACACTAAACCAGATTACTCCAAGCTGTCCTTTCATAAAGAAAATACTTCAGATATTCTTTATTTCTTTGATGAGAAAAGATGAATGCTGGGAGTTAGCAATGCTCTACAGTTGTAGCAAGAACATATACCCACTCTGCTGGCACATCTACAGATGTTGTTTACCTTTCTGTGATCTTCAAGCCAAGGCTGTTTGAGTTGAAGTCCTACACCACATTTCCAATGACAGCTCAACCAGTGATATAGAGCAGAACTTCACTTGCTTGTGCATAAACATCCTATGAAAGTCATGCCTCCTCCAAGACTAATATATCCATGATACCCTCCACTTGTTTCAAGGCTATAGTCCCCTTTGACCCAAGATTAAGTCAAAATGGACCATAGAGGCCTTTCTTTTCTTCAGTCTCAGACTGTGATATGTTACTAGGTGTAGTTAGATTTTACCAAATTCATATGCCCTGTGCTTACAAAATGAAAGGAAATATGAGGCAATATTTTTATTGTTCTCTTTTTGTCTCCAAAGTTGCAACTGCAGATCACAATATCACTGAATAGAAATCTCACCCCTTCATTGGAAACACTCATTGCTACTCCCAGCAGATCTGTGATCATACGGGTGGCATGTAAACAGGGTTCAAGCTGTGTTTTAGAGGGAGCATTCACTTCCTGCGATGATGTTAGAGAAGTTTTTCCTTATTTTCATTTTGGCATAAAATCTTATATATCTGATCTAAGCCTTTTTGTGAATCATTTAACATTTGCCTTTCCCCCTTTTTTTCTCTCTCTTAATGCTGTCTGTCCTTTGTTCCTACATTTCTGGTCCTATCATCTTTCCTTTTTCCTTCCCCTCAGCATATCCCACTCGAAGAAACACATTTATTAGAAATGGTGAATGTAAGAAAGTA
>VZTM01000954.1:40311-50429 GCA_013400555.1 Jacana jacana
CGGGGTACCGGCGGGAATAGGGGTCTGTAGGGCCCGTGGGCACGGGGGGTGCCGTGAGTGGCAGGGGCCTACAGGGGCTATAAGGGGCCTGGCACCTGGGGTGCAGGGGGTGACAGGGGCCTACAGGGGCCATAAGGGCCTGATCCTGGGCGTGCCAGGAGCCATAGGGACCTATAGAGGCTGTAGGAGCTACAGGAGCCTGGCACTGGGAGTGGTGGAAGCCACAGGGGCCTAGAGAGACTATAGGGGCTACGAGGGCCTGGTACTGGGAGTGGTGGGATCCACAGGGGCTACAAGGGCCTGTTATGGGGGGTGCCGGCAGACATAGGGGCCTGTAGAGGCCATAGGGGCTATGGGGGTCTGGCACAAGGGGGCAACAGCAGCTGCAGGGGCCTATAGAGGCCATAGGAGCCTGCCCCTAGGTGTGCTGGGGACCAGTAAAGGCCTGGCACTGGGGGTGCTGCAGGGACCTATAGGCCCAGAGCACAGCGCGAGTGCCCTTCCTCCCCATGCTTCTCCCTCAGTTCCTGCCACGTTTGTTATTATTATCCTTATTTATTACCTATTCTGTGGGCTCTGCGGAGCCTCCCGAGCTTCCTGCCCCGGGGGCAGCGCTTCACCCTGGCTGGGAGTTTATTTACCATCATTTATATCGGGGTGCAGTAACGGCTGGTAATGATTTTTGTGAGCACGCAGGTTGCTAGAAATAGACTGCTAACACGGGAACTCGCTAATTATTCCCATCCCTCGGTGTCATCCCTCATTAGCCTGTATCTTCCTGACGGTCTGCCAGTTGCACCAGCTGCTGCTCTCCACTGTTGCTCCGAGCCCGTGCCTTGTCCCCCCCCCGGCCTGTGACAGGGCGGCAGCCCCAGAGGATGAGTCCCCCCCCGCTCCAGCACCCCGTCTCCCACCTCCTCAGGACCCATCTTTAACACTAGATGGTGGTATTTTCATGAAGCTTCAGCCCGAGGATCAGCAGCTGCTAAACTTGGCGGAAGAACTCCCCCCAAAAGCCAGGTGAGGTATTGGTGGGGTGAAAAAGCTGCTCAAAGCCCCTTCAGGGACGATGGGACAGCTACAAGTCCTTTGGCAGGGGGTTCCTGTGCTCACAAGGAAGGGCAGGAGCGGTCCCCAAAGCCCCCTCCCAAGCCCCCCAGGAGAGGCTGTGGTTGAGATGCACGGGAGGGCGACTGGGAAAACCCCAGTGGCTTCTCCGGGATCCCAGAGGGACGAGCCCCGGGTGGGTTTTAATCGTGCAGCCGAGGGTTTTGCCTCGGCTCCTGTGCTGTAGGGAGGATTTGGGGGATTTGACTTGAGGCAGAGTGAGTATTAATTTGGATTATTGGGATATTAGCATGATTATTAGTTGCCTTACAGAGGATAAGTCAGGCAGGGCCCCAGGGCACTGCAGACGCACGAATGATACAGCACTAACGAGTTGCTGGAGAAAAGTGAGGGGAAACTGAGGCACAGCAAAGGTGCCCCTGGTGTGGCGCAGAGAGGAGCCAGCACTCACCTGCCATGAGGCCCCCCTGGGCCTTCAGAATCATCTCCTGTGCTTTTCTGAGCTAATTTTAAACCCTGGGTTTGCGCAGCGGCTGCCTGTAATTCACTGCCGCTTTGTTTCCTGCCTCCCCGTCGTGCAGAAGTTTCGCTCTGAGCACAAAACCTGCGGGGGAAAGTCCCAACCCCAAAGTTTGCTGCTGCTGCTGAACCTTTTTTGGGGGTTTTTTTGGTTTTTGGGTTTTTTTTTTTGTTTTCTATCAGCTGCGACTCGCAGAGCCCCATGTCGTGCCACGGCCGCCCGGCCGGGGGAAGGAGGGCCCCCCGCCAGAGTAAGTGCATTTCTGTGGAAAACGGAGCAGTTTTGGCTTCACAGGGGCCAGGCTGGGCCATGTCACGGAGGGGGACGGGGTGGGAGCGAGCTCTTCACCGTGTTAAAGCGTCCCCGTTCCGTGGCACCGAGGGAGAAGGCGGCTGAAGGCTGTTGTGCCCCTCCGCGTCGCCCCCGGTTTCCCCGGGATTTGCGGCGTTGCTCGGGTTGCTTCCTTTCCTTGCAGTTTGTGAGAGGCTTTTGGGGTCACACAGGAGATTAAAACCTCCTGGTGCACCGTCCTCCCAGTGTCACAAAAGTAAATTGGGGGAAATGAAGAAGCAGTTAACTACCGGCACAACCCCAGCAGGGGCCGTACAAAATCGATCCCGGCTTGCTTGGGAACGACAGCTCCGCATCCCACCCCGCTGAATAATTAATGGGCGCTGCTATGTATAGCTCTCAGGCACAAGAAATCCTCTTCGCCTTTAATTGGGTCTGTGAGGAATGCAGAGGTGCAGAATGTTTGTCCCGTGGCTTTTGGGAAGCGGGGTGGGACCTGAACAGCCGAGAGGTGGCGGGAGAAGGGCAGGAATACCTGAGGTAGAGGGAGAAGGGCAGGAATACCAGTGCTGGGAGCGAACCTTACCATTCTGGCAGGGGTTTTCCTCGCCCCGGGTGCGGTCCCTTCGGGGCGGTCGGGGGTGTCAGCCCTCCTGCCCTACCAGGCAATGCGCAGAGGGAGGCTCCATCGAACCCATCAAGCCGAGCCCTTCATTCCGGAGCCAGAGCTGAAGTTTGCAGGGCAGAACCTGCCCAGTATGACAGGAAGCACAAGCCCATTTGCATATTTATGCGAGTCGAGGCCACACCGGTCTTTTAAACTAAAACCTGCGACTTTGCAGATGGCTTGCAGATTTGTCTCGGGCTTTGGTTTTATTTGTTATCTTTCAGACTGGTAATAATTGGTGCAATATGGCAAAACTGGAAAGTCTAATCCACAATACAGCTGTTAAAGCAGGGAGAAATGTGTGGAACGGAATGCAGGGGGGGGTGTTTCTTTGCAGTAACAGTAGTTGGTTGATGCAGACCGTGTGGGCATGAGCTGGATTTTGATTCTCAGGGTGGTTTTGAGAGCAGAAGGGGCAGCTGGAGGCTGAGCATGTCAAAGAAAGGTGAATTGTGCCCCCCTACTTGGGCACTGCTGCGTGGATGGGCTTGTTGTTGGGGGTTGGTTTGCTCTCCTGCCCCTGCACAAGAACTTAGGGCCCTTGGAACCAAGTGAATGGGAAATGCAACTGTTTTCCAGGTAGATTTTTCAATAAATGGGACTTTTTGGTTGGTTGGAGCTGAGCTCGTGGCAGCTGTGGGCTGAGGGGTGGAAAAGCCCAGCCAGGCTGTTCAGTTATCCTCTGACTTGGATAGAATCTCACTTCCCTTTTCAGTTGGTTTTTTATTTTTTTATTCTGTGTAAATTGTAACAGAACTGGGAGTGCTTCTTTCTTTGCAGCTCCACGGTCGTGAGCATGTGGGATCTCCAGGGATCCTGCAGCTCCACCGAGCCCGCTCCTCCCCATCCCACCAGTTTGGGGTAACCTTGGTGGCTCCTCGCTGCCTTTGGGTATCACACAGCTGCTCACTTGTTGCTTCTCTCCCGATCAGGCGCGATGGAGATGGAAGAAATATTCCTCCAGCTCTGTGAGGAGGTCACCAGGCTGCAGGATCTGTGTGCCAAGCAGGGCAAGCTCCTCCAGAAGCTGACCACCAGGAAGGGACCCATCCTCGGTAAGACTCGGGGCCAGGGAGGGTGGGTTCAAACTTCAGATCCAGGCTGACAAATGTCATTTGAACCTTTGTCCTGATGCTGTCAAGGAGCTGGCTGTGGAAAGGGGAGGGGGAACCTGAAGCTGTCTGAAACGTGCTCTGCAACCCATATCGTGGCTTTTTGGCTTCGTCTTCTCCATCAGATCTGGAGTAACGTGTGTCTGTGTCTGCTCAGAGTTGTGTTAAAGCTGCTGCAGGCCTGTTGCCGCTTATTCCTGCCTCTTGCTGCTGGGGAGAGGGGGAAGGAACGTGGGGCAGATGGGACCCGTTGCCTAGAGTGGTTTTGGGAAGCAGGAGTGGCAGTGGGGCTTGGAAGCCACCCGGGGAAATGTCCTTGCTTTCCCCAGGAGCCTGTCTGGCTTTCCAAGAAAACTCCCTCCTGGTCCCCAGGCTGGTCTGTGCCCTCATCTGTGTCCCCTCACCCCACCCCAAGCAGTTGCATCGCTCCTGTGGGGGGTTTTCTGTGGGCAGGAGGGATTTGCTTGGGCAAACCACTGCCATGCGCTGCAAAACCAGCCTCTCGTGTGCCCCGTCCCTGCATTCGCCCTCTTTCCCCAGAGCTCCGCCGTCTGTCTGTCCTTCCTGGGGCTTGGGTGCAAATAAATGTCTCCAAACAGCACCCAAGCCAAAGGCATCACTGGGATGAGCCCAGCTTTTGGGGATACGGTGATGTCTCCACATCTCCTAAAGTAGTTCCTGGTTCTCTGACCCTCAGCCCTCTCTGGCTGTCCCCGGATGCCCTTTCTGTGCTGGTCCAGCTCCGTGTTTAATCGAGCGAGGGGGATGGATGAGCTTTGCCAGCGAGGAGGGAGGGAGGGAGGGACCCAGTTGTTTCACAAGTGCAAAAGGCAAAGGAGGGAATGGGGAGGGAAGAAAACCCCCGCTGTTACAGGTCCCAGGAGTGACCGCTCTGGCCTCTTTCCTTTCAAAGATATCCCCGTGTCGCTGCCCATCCAGTGCACGGAGGATACGGTCACGGAGGAAGGGGAAAGGCCACCGGACGGCCACCAGAAATGCTCCGAGGGCCTGGTGTCTGCCACCTCCACCCCGGAGGGCTCTGCTCATCCTCTGGTGAGGCCACACGCTGCTGGCACGTTGCCTGGCTTGGATGGCAAGTACCCGCCGGGCGCCACCAACAGCAGCGTCTTTGGCGGTGGAACCGGAGGAGAGGCTCTTGGCGTAACTTGTGGCAGCAACGAGGCAGAGAGGAACGAGAGGGTGGATATAAACACGTGGCTGAAAAGCTGTAGGATGCTTCCTGCTGTGAAAGCACCCAAAGAAGAAGTGAGAGCTTGGTGCAGCCCCCAGGAGTTTACGGCACCGAACCCGGTTGTCGGGGACTCTTTCCCGGCTCTTCTGGACCTCTACGAAGCTCCGGAAGCGCTTCGGAGGGAGGATGATTCCCGGGAACGCGCTCTGCCTGCTGAGGCTGACGTCCCCGTGGAGATCCGAGGACCTGTGAAGGTAAACTGTGAGCCTGATGGGGATTTTTGCCTGGGATTTTTGCTTGGTCTTCCCGACCAAGTAATGGCACAGGTCAATCTTCAGCATCCTCTCCCTCAGCCCTGCTGTAGCTCCAGGGAAGCCGTGTTAGAGCAGAGGTTTAGGGTTATATCTTGAAAAGGTCTCCAGGCACCCGATTCTCTGATTCCCAGGGGAATTAGGTACATAAAAGCCCCTGGGATCTTTGCTTTGGGAGCACTTTGGGAGAAATCCCTCCCGTGATCCTTTCATTGAGGAACCCTTAGAATCACAGAATCATCCAGGTTGGAAGAGACCCTTGGGATCATGGAGTCCAACCATCAGCCCTACTCTACAAGTTCTCCCCTACACCAGATCCCTCAACACCACATCCAACCTACTCTGAAACACAGTCAGGGATGGGGACTCCACCCCCTCCCTGGGCAGCTGATTCCACTGACTGACCACTCTCTCTGGGAAAAACCTTTTCCTCAGGTCCAGCCTAACCCTCCCCTGCTGCAGCTTGCAGCCATTCCCTCTCCTTTTAGCGCTCATTGCCCCTGAGAAGAGACCAGCACCAACCTCTCTGCAATGGCCTTTCCAGCAGTTGTAGAGAGGGATGAGGTCTCCCCTCAGCCTCCTCTTCCTCCAACTAAACAATCCCTTGAAGCAGCTGATCCAGTCTCTGGAGCAGGAGGGGAAACGTAGTGAGTTCCTTTGGATCTGCAAATTAAACGAGCTCTTAAGTATTTCCTTTATTCTTTCTGAGTGGTATGCCCCCAAAAGGAGGAGTTTCCAAAAACATCCTTAACTCTGGCCCCTCAGTCTTCCTGGTAAATGTGTGTTACAGGTGGGACACCAGCCCTGGGCTTCCCAGCGAGGGTCCCTCTAACACCAAACTCCTTTCCTTTCATTTCTTCTCCCAAATGAGGCCCTTAAAAATTATTTCCTGCCTGCTGTGGCTGCATAATCACGGGGAAAGCTATTGATTTTCTGCCTGGGCTATATTTAGAAGGTAATTTCTTTTTAAAAAGAAGGAGAAGAAAGAAAGTGGAAGCGGTGTCTGTCTGGTCCAGCCCTAATGTGCCTTATCAGCACTTGGGTGATAACGACACAGAAAGGAAATGACAAACAGGCTCCGCTTTGCTTCCTACAAAAGGCCTTTTCTCACGGGTGGTGAGCGTAGCCCCGGCGGGACGCGGGAGATGCTCGGTGCCATCTGGAGACAGGACCCTCCGGTGACTTTTGGCAAGGATGGAGCCAGGAGGGTCTTTCTGTGGGCACAGAAAGGTGCTGGTGGCTCCCAGGGGCGGCGCTTCGGTGTGGTGGATGCCAGGACAGAGGCCGGAGGCAGCTGGGGCGTGAAAAGAGGCCGCTTCTGCCTTCCCCGCTGACGGCTTCTCCCCTTCGCTCCTCGCAGGTGTCCTGGACGCCGGGCTGGATGCTGGAGGATGGGACACTTGAGCAAGGGACTGTCCTCACCCCCGAGGGCGCTCAGACTTGTGACATTTGCCAGGAGGTTTTCCCGTCGGACGGGGTGGGCCAAGCAGACTATTTAAAGCACGTTTTAGCCCATATGAAGTAAGACTTCGTCTTCACCGTGGGAAATCCGCCTATTTGCACCTCAACCAACATGATGGGCCACCTGAGCTGCTCTCTGGACCTTCACAAGATCCCACCAGTGGCTTTCGGGATCCCACTTGGGCCAGCTCAGGTGGCATCCTCTTCTCTGTAATCCAGGGAGCTCCCAAGCTCTGTCCCCCGGGTCAGCTGAGGGCCCTGGGTGTCTTTGAGTTTGTTGAGCTTCACAGATATCAAAGCAGCTTCTGCCCTGGGTTCTGGGCTTGAGTGGTGCTGAGCAGCCCCACTGTAACTCAGTGGGGAATGGAAATTTGGCAAAGTTCACCGTTATCCGAGTGGAAGTGAATTTTCCATAAGCAGACGGGGATGTTTGTAAAGTCCCGTTGGCTCTTTCCGAGAGCTTGGAAGGGTGGGTGGGAGAACCACGAGGTTTTCACCGTCCATAAACCTCTCTGAGAGAGGGTCGAGGGCGCGATGGACGGGGACCAGATCCCACCTTCCAGGTGTGTCCCACAGGGGCTGTAACCGAGAGCTCTTCTCACTCCTGTTGAAACCTCGTCAGCTCCAGCGTCTGGGGTTAATTGATCCCTCTCCAAGTGGAAAGGGGCTCATCGGGACCCGTCGGCCTGGGGTGGGCTCTCCCACCTCGGGTTCCGGCGTCTGGGGAGCCATGGAGCAGAAAGGGGGTCCCTCAGCGTGGGCAGGGGACAGACATGGGTGTTACTGTCCCCAGTTGCTATTAAATCTCTTGGGAAAAAGGTCTTTTGAAAGAAAGGTGGCGGGTGGGTGGGACTGGGGGGCGCAGAGGGTGCAGCTTCTGCCCCTGTGGCTGGTTCTTCGCCAGGGCCTGGCTGAACCTTGACCGAGGTTTTCCTCTTGTCCTGAATGACGGGAGCGAGTAATCACCTGTGGGAGTGCCCTCCGTGTGGGAAGAATTAAGGCTACATTAGTTTTTTGACGGATTGACTGTTCTGTAGCACTCTCCAGAAGCAGCTGCCGGTGTGTTCTGCAAAGGAATTCACCCACCGAGGTGGGGAAACTGAGGCACGAAGCACGGATTAGCTCCAAATCCCCAAATAGGCCTTTGCTTTAATTGGAAAACCCTAATCTCAGGCCTTTGTGTTTTTGCACGTTGTGTCCCGAATGGATTTGGCTCTCAGCTTTGGGGCCTCTTGTGTTGCAATCGATAGCCAGGCTCTCCCCTGCTTCCAGGCAGCGGGGCCAAATGCCATCTCCAGCTCCAGCCTCTCCTCCTCAGCAGCGCAGATATAATAGTCTGGACTCAAATCTCTTCCCAGAAACGGAGCTGGGTTTATGAATGTGCTGTTTATGAGTCTGCCCTGGCCACGGCGGGGCCGGTGACAAACACCTCTGTGTCCTGAGGAACTTGTCCCTTCAGCCAGGGCGGGCACCGGGGTTCACCAGGGCTTCTGTGGGGAGAAGCCATTTCTCTAAGGACTTTCCCGACACAAATCCTGCAACCTCCTTCTTTAGAGCCACAGCTTTGAGCCCAGCTCCTCCATTCCCCTGGATACTGGGGCTTTGTTTCTGCCCTGGGTGGAATCAGGACCTTTATTTCACCCACGAGCAAAGCGGGTTCTCTCGACGTCCCGGTGCGACTTTCCCGCTGGCGTCTCCTGCTCCGTCTTCCCTCCTGTGGCTCCTCGGATTTAGGCAGTGGGATGATTTTAGAGTGTTTATAAGAAAATCTCATTCCCCAGCGTGCTGAGTTACTGGAAGCACCAGCTCCAAAAGCGAACTGGAGCAAGAAGAGCCATAAATTTCGCCGTCTAGACTTTGCCGGGAGGAGGAGGAAACCCAGCCCCGGTTGGTTCTTTTTTCTGCCTGTGCTTTGAGAAGCGTGGCTGGTAAATTGAATTGAAAAAATCCCCAGGACAGATGGTTTTTCTCAAGAGTCAAAAAGCACCCGTCGCCCAAAACGCCGTGTAAAATCCCAGTGGTGCGTTGGGGGGCGCTGGGGGAGCGGGATTTTGACCCGAAGCTCCGTCCCCGGTACCCGGGGCTGGTCGAGCGCTTGGATTCACCCAACTCCCCCTCTCCCTTCGGCCCTTCTCGACGCGTGATATTTTTAGGTGTGGGGTCGGAGGGTGTAATTAGTCACCCCCTTCCCGGCCAGATGGGCCACAGTGGCCCAGGAGCTGCTTTTTATGGGTTTTACGTCCAGTGTTTTCCGTCGGCGGGAAGGCGCCTCGGCTTCCTAAATATCCCTAAATAGCGGGTTCTCCTCCGGGCTGCGGGGAGTGGGTGGGATGTTGGTGCCTCTTCTGTATTTTAACCCAGGTTGGGCTCCTGGGTGGGTGTTTTTTGGGAAAAGGCAGGAGCTGGGCGAGGGCAGGTTCCCGTCAGGAGAAATGGGAATAAAACAGAGACTGGATTAAACCTGCTTTAATCCTCCCTCCCCCAGCAAAGGAGCCTCTGCCTCCTCCTGCGGCTCCTGGTTTCAAACCAAGGCTTGGGTGAAGCTGGAGAGGGAAACAACGCTCCCAGAGAGCCCCCAGAATAGGACGGAAAAACCCATTTGGGTTTGGAAATGTTGAGTCGTTGAGTTTTCTCATTAATTAGCCCAGATGTGGGGAGGGAGAAGGGGCTGGGCTGGGGGAGCGTGGGTGGCCCGAGAGCGACCGGCCCCCAGACCCCCCTCTCAGACCCTTTTGGGGCTGCATTTTCAGAGGAGCCAAAAATAAACAGGGGGTGTGGGGGGGGACACACAGAGTGTGTGATGGTGGGGCTGGGACTGAGCCCCTCAGGTGGCAGAATGAGGCAAAAATGTGCATTTTTCCGCAGGGAGAGCAGGATTTCTCCAAGGAGAAACTCTCTCCGAGTCCCATGGTCGTCCCCCAGTCTCTTGGTCCTTCTGGGAATTGTCAGCAGAAATAAGGGAAAAGGGGGATTGTGTTCTCTGTGTGTGTGTGTCCCCCCCATGTCCCCCCCCAGCCTGCAGCAGGGACCCGTCTGAGCCACCAGTGCGGATGGGAAGCGGCTGATGGCTCCGTTAATTAATAACCCAGCCTCTCTTTTTGTCTCCTGTTAAGGGGAAAAAGAGAGTTTCTAGATCCCGTTGCGTTTGGCCACGGGTTCAAGGAGGCTCAAAGGGGAAGATGGAGCAAAATGGGAAAAAAAATAGCAATTCAAGGATTTTTGAGGATTGGCACTAGAGGAGTTGTAGCTGAGGGCAAGGTTTTGGGCCGGTGTTTTTTTTGGGTGGGGGGTGTGGGGGGGGGGAAAGAGGATTTTATGTTTCATTTAAGATTTTTGCCCAAAGGCAACTGGGGCTACTGGGGAGAGCGATGGGGGCAGTGGGGCGAGCCTTGCACCGGACCCTTGGAGGGGGAAAAATTCCATTTCGCCCCCATTTCTGCCCCT
Source organism: Jacana jacana (assembly GCA_013400555.1). Taxonomy (NCBI): domain Eukaryota; kingdom Metazoa; phylum Chordata; class Aves; order Charadriiformes; family Jacanidae; genus Jacana; species Jacana jacana. The sequence goes on from VZTM01000954.1 coordinate 50,378, forward strand.
TTCCTGCTGGGGCAATAGGGTCTTTGCTCCAGGCTGGATTGGGGGGGAACTG
>VZTM01000954.1:58517-72178 GCA_013400555.1 Jacana jacana
TTGTTGTTGTTGGGTTTTTTTCTTTTAAAGGCAGTTTAATGCATAATGGATTTAGGCTCGTTTTCCTTAGAGCAACCCTGGCTGTAAGGGATGGAAACACGGGGAGGGAAAGCAGCCCATCCTTCTGCAGAGCTGGAATAGATGCTTCTCCTTCTCCATGGCTCTGTGGGAGCCCTGACAGACCCCGGATGGAAGGGCCAGCCCAATATTTAGGGCTGAACTGGTGACCGTTCAACGGCCTCATTGCATGTGAGTGTGACGGGCTGAATTCAGGCGTGATAATGGGCTGGGGCTTTGTCTTCTGCCCCCAGACACCCCGTCCCAGCGGGTGCAGTTCATCCTGGGCATCGAGGAGGACGAGCAGCACGTTCCCCACGACTTGTTCACCGAGCTGGATGAGATCTGCCTGAAAGAGGGCGAAGATGCCGAGTGGAAGGAAACGGCACGGTAAATCCCTGCTGCCGGCTGCGGTGGGAGAGGGGTCCCCCACTCTGGTGGCACCCGTGGGCTCTGCCTTCCACTCTTGGTGGACTCAAAACTGGTCAACTGCAGATGGCAATGCGAGGAGCCTTCTCCTCTTGCTACCCCGTAGCTTCAAGGGGTTTGCAGAGCTGAGGCTGTTTTCTTGCAAGGGGGCTGACCGTGCCCTGTGTCCGCAGGTGGCTGAAGTTCGAGGAGGACGTGGAAGATGGCGGCGAGCGCTGGAGCAAGCCCTACGTTGCCACGCTGTCCTTGCACAGCCTCTTCGAGCTGAGGAGCTGCATCATCAATGGGACGGTGCTGCTGGACATTTGTGCCAACAGCATCGAAGAGATTGCAGGTACCGTGGGCGCCGCGTCCCTCCGGGAAGGGCCCGGCTCCCTCTGCCCAGACAGGGTCCTTCGCTCCCAAATCAAACCCTGCCCCAGCAGCACCTCCTTCTCCACAAGTCCCACTGTGGTTTTTAAGTTGGTTTTGGGTGGAGACTGGGCGTGCTCCAGTCACACCAGTTTTTTCTTCCAACATGGGGTCCTTTTTGAAGGCAATCCAGGGGGTTAGAGAAGAATATTCTCCAGCCAGGGCTTAAGCCTCAGGGCTTACTGGGCTGCTCTTAGAAATATGGATTCCACATAAGAGCAGAATCCTCCTTAAATAAACTATTTATTACAAGCCATTTTTTTGCATTATTTTTTATTTTTTGTATTATTATTTTTTTTCTCCTATTGCCTTGACATCCCGGATTTAAGAGTTTTAAAGGCAGAGTTGATCTGGCAGGTGATGGAGGGGTGTATTTCTGCGGGGGAGATAACTGAAAGAAGGGAATCGAAGAAGCAGCTGTGGGGAGATTTCCCTGGCGCTGCCAGGTCTCCCCTCAGCCCTTTCAGGAGCTGGGGAAGTCGGAGCCCCTCGTAGCACGGTTCTCCCCGGGCTCAGCAAATTGCAGCCGCTCAGCAAAGGAGGCTCTGGGAAAGTCTGGGCTGGTAATTTGGTGAAATATTGTGGAGGCTCAGACAGAAAGGCCAGATTGGGCCAGAAAATCACATTATTTGGAGAGGGAGATAGCTGTCCTAGCGGGGTGATGAATGAGCACTTCGGTGGTGGCTTTTAGCTGAAGCAAATTCTTGCTTTCTCTGCAAAGGCTGAGCTGTGGCTGAACATCTTGCCAAAGCGAGGCTGAGCCCGCCCTGGGGTGTCCTGTGGAGCGTAGCCTTCCCCGGGGGCTCCGGGGGTCAGGACTCGGGGAGTCTCTGCTCTGATGGCTTCATTTCCCTCCTCCATCTCCAGACCTGATCCTGAGCCAGCAGGAGCAGTCCCCGGAGTTTGACGAGCGCACGCGGGCCAGCGTTCGAGAAGTCCTTCTGAAGAAGCATCACCATCAGAACGAGAGGAGAAGGAACAACCTTCTCCCCATTGTCCGCTCCTTTGCTGATGTGAGCAAGAAGCAGTTGGACCTGCATGCCCTTGACAAGCCAGGTGAGGGCTCCTGAGGGGCTTTGGCACCGGGTGAAGGTTTCTGCCAGGCTTTGGCACCAGGAGAGGGTTTCTGCAGGGCTTTGTCCCCATTAGACATGTTCTGGCAAAGGAGAAGTGTCCCAGTTGCTCCTTGCCCATCTTTCTGAGCTCTTCCTCTTTCCTCCCAGCCCAAACACTCACTCCTCATCCTTCTCCCACCACTATAGAAGCTAAAAATGGGGTGACCCAGGACACCAACGCCATGGATCTAAGCAAGGTGAGACCCCCTTAGCTTTCTCCTGCCTATTGGACATGATTTGCTCGTGCAGGCGTGGCAGCTGAACGTGCTGCAGGGCATCCGTGGGCTTTATTTTTCGGGTTAATCCCCCGAAACCCCTTCTCTTGCCCAGGCTGAGCTGCACTTCATGAAGAAAATTCCTGCTGGGGCTGAAGCATCCAACGTCCTGGTGGGAGAGCTGGATTTCCTGCGCCAGCCCATCGTGGCGTTTGTCCGCCTGACCCCGGCTGTTCTCCTCCCGGGCATGACGGAGGTTCCCATCCCAACAAGGTCCGAATGAGAGGCACAAGGCGGCTGTTTAAAATGCCAAGGGGCACGTTCTTCTCTCTCATTTGATTTTTCTTGCCCAGGTTCCTGTTTGTTTTGCTGGGACCGGAACGAAAAGCCCATCAGTACCATGAGATTGGCAGGTCTATGGCCACCATCATGACGGATGAGGTGAGACGAGATTGTCTCGGTGTCATTTTTTGGCTTTCTTCACCTCTCCCTGTCTCTGTGACAGTGAGGAAGAGGATTTGCTGCCCCAGGTGCCCGCAGGAGGCTACAGCCCCACCACATCCTTCTCCCCAGGGTCCCCAGCATCCCCTCCCCAGTGCTGGCATTGCCAGGGCCAGTGAGACTTCTCCTCTTTAAGCACGAGGCTGTGATTTGCTATGGGGCGTGGGAGCCTCGTGGAGATGATTACAAATACCACGATGCCCAGATTTTGCCTTTTGGGGGACTAATTACTGCCGTTTCCAACAGGAAATTTGGGGGTAATTGGGTGTAGCCGGGAGCTGGTTGCACTGGGTAGGATGTCAGGGATGGGTCGTCCTCTCACCGGGTGTTCTCCCCTCGGCAGGTTTTCCATGACGTTGCCTATAAAGCCAAGGACCAGGCTGACCTGGTGGCCGGCATCGATGAGTTTCTGGATCAGGTCACAGTCCTGCCGCCGGGAGAGTGGGATCCCTCCATCCGAATCGAGCCCCCCAAGAACGTCCCTTCGCAGGTGGGTGCTGTGGCAGAGGAGGGGGGACGGGCAGGAGGGCAGCAGGCCAGGGGGTGCTGGTCAAGGGCCCCAACTTCACCAGTCAGGTAGCCAGAGCCAAGCCTGACCCCTTCCAAATCCAGATCTTTATTTTATTTCCATTTTAACAGAAAAAAAGGAAGACGCCCGGAGCTCTCGAGGACAGCGCGTCTCACAGCAAACCGGAGAAGCACAGCGGCCCTGAGCTGGAGCGGACAGGAAGGTGTGAGCCTTGACAACTGGGGGTCTTTTTTTGGTTTGATCTGGTTTTGCCTCTGCATTGTGAGCGTGCACCTCCTTCCTAGCGGGGTTTGGGGGCCAGTTGGTTGGGTGAAGGGGCTCCCCGTCACCAGCTTGGTCCCCTGGGCCGAGGGGTGGGTGGGAGATGGGGGCAGCTGGGCTCGTCGTCGCACAGGGGTTTGCTCGATCTGGGGTGGAAGCAGACGGGTAACCCCCTCCAGGGAGAGCTCTGCTGCTCCTCAACACAAGGGGCTGGTGCAGGAAGAGGGGGTGGGCTCTCAGGTTCAGTCTTTTTTCTTTCTGTTGGGGTTACTCTTTGGGGTGTGTGTGTGCCTCAGTTTCTCTTGGGTATAAAGCGGGAGAAGGAAACTGCTTCTTTTTAGGGAAGGAAGTTGCTCTGTGCTTGGGATTGTCCTTCTGCAGCAAAGAAAACTTCACGTGGCCCTTACAGGAGGACGATTTCTCTTCTTTTTTTGTTATTTTCCTTCCTGCAGGCTCTTTGGAGGTTTGATCCTGGATGTGAAGCGAAAAGCCCCGTGGTTCTGGAGCGACTTTCGGGATGGTCTGAGCCTGAAGTGTCTGGCGTCCTTCCTCTTCCTCTACTGTGCCTGCATGTCCCCCGTCATCACCTTCGGGGGGCTGCTGGGGGAGGCCACCGACGGCCACATAGTGAGCACCTCTCCTTTGGGGGGGGGATAAAACTCATGCAAAACACTCCTTGCTGCAGCAACTTGGCTTGGGGGCTTTTTTTATTCCCTTAATGATTTCATTTGCTCTCTGCTGCCTCTTTTTCCCGGGCAGAGTGCCATGGAGTCCCTGCTGGGCGCCTCCATGACCGGTGTGGTGTATTCCCTCTTCGCTGGGCAACCCCTCACTATCCTGGGCAGCACCGGACCCGTCCTCGTGTTCGAGAAGATCCTCTACAAATTCTGCAAGTAAGGCTGGGGAAGGGGCTGTGGCCCAGGGGATGCCAGAGCCTTCAGGAGGGGGCAGTGATGGAGAAAAGATGTTTGTCTTCTGGTTTTCGTAGCCACGGTCATTAGATTGAAGTTGGCTCCTGTGGCACAGCCATTGCACGTGGCTGCTGTAGTGTGTGACGCTGCAAGAGCCCTCGGGTTCTGAAGGATGGATGGAGTCACTTGGGGCTTTTGGAGTCACCTGGGGCTTTTGGAGTCACTTGGGGTCTTTGGAGTCACTTGGAGTTTTTGGAGTCATTTGGGGTTTTCGGAGTCATTTGGTTTTCACAGAATGACAGAATCTCAGGGATTGGAAGGGACTTTGAAAGCTCACCCAGTCCAATCCCCCTGCCAGAGCAGGAACACCCAGAGCACATCACAGAGGAACANTGAGGAAGTTCTGGTTTTGTCCTGGTTTGAGGAAAAACCAAAACCCACGACAGGTTTTTTGGGGGGTTAAAGCGAAGCAGTGGGAGGAGGAGGATGTGGCTGCCCGAGGAAGATGGGATGAATCGCTCTGGTTTGGGAGCGGGGGAAGATTTGCTTTCCCCTGAACACAAACCCTTTTCAGCATGGTTTTTGCTGGAAGTAGAAATGTATTCTGCCCAAATCTTCAAATAGTTTTCTGTGCAAACAGAAAACAGGGTTTTGATGATTTTTGTTGAAAAAGCGGGGGCTTTGCACGTGAAATGGGTATTTTCCATGGTAGTGGCGTGTGATGACTTTGATGTGAGTTGAACCACCCTCAGGGCAATTAAATTTGTTATTAAGCCCCAACATGCTGGCAGCTGGGGGGGGTGTTGGAAAACGGGCCAGTTTTGGCGTTAGGGCATGGGGTTGAGGTGGGGAAACAACAGCTTCCACAACAGGGGCCTGCCCTCAATGAGCCTCCCAGGCCTTAACACAAGCTGTGTGTTAAATAATGATAATTAAATAATTGGTATCTCCTCCTGTGGGTCTGCCCCCTGCCCGGAGGCCGTCTGTAGCTGTACACTGCAGCCTCCATGCTCCCAAATTGCTCCCAACTCTCCCCCAAGGCAGGCAGTGGCTCGGAGCCTCTCGCTGTCCTCTCACACCTTCCTCTCCCTGTGGTTTCCCAGGGACTATGCTCTCTCCTATCTCTCCCTGCGGGCGTGCATTGGGCTGTGGACCACCTTCTTGTGCATCGTGCTGGTGGCCACCGACGCCAGCTGCTTGGTCTGCTACATCACCCGCTTCACCGAGGAAGCCTTCGCCTCTCTCATCTGCATGATCTTCATCTACGAGGCTCTGGAGAAGCTGAGCCACCTGAGAGAGGTCTACCCGGTGCACATGCACAGCAAGCTCGACCTCCTCACCATCTACTAGTGGGTTTGGGTTTTTTTTTGCCTCCTAAAATCGGCAGGAGCTCAGGGCTGCACCACCATCACCTTTCCCTTACCCCCCTCTCTCGGCTTCTCCCCTCCCAGCTGCAAGTGTGAGGCACCAGCCCATCCCAGCAACGAAACCCTAGAGTTTTGGGAGAGCAACAAGATCAACGTGTCTACCATCACCTGGGAGAACCTCACGGTGACCGTAAGTGCCCTGAGCCACTGCATCCTCGTGCCACTGGGGGCTGGGTGCGTTCATCTGGAGCCCTTCAGGTGATGGTGGGCTTCAAACTGTGCTGGTGCTGCTCTGAGAAGTCATCACTTAGATCTAATGTGTGGTTTTTAACCCTCTTGGGTCTGGAAGGAGAGTCCACCTTGTCCAGTTCACCTTGTCCCCAGCGTGGTGGGTAATAACCATCATCCTCAGGACAGTATTTCTGACCGGGAGGAATGTTAAGTGGGTGCTTTGTTTACTGTAGAGGTGGGAGGACTTAAGTTCATGCTGGAAGGTAGTAATTACCTTCACTAATTGGTTCCTAATACCTCCAGGCCTTGCCTTCTTACTCAGCACTGTCTGAAGGTACATGCATAAATTTGCATGTCTGAGCAGCCCCTTGGGCTGCTGTTGGTGGAAGCAGAGCCCAGGCCGGGGATGGGAGGCTCTTATGGACCTCTTCATCCCCTCTTGGCCATGTCCTGTGCACCCTCCACTGGGAGGGGACAATTTGTCTCTCCATCCTGGTTGCTTTAACCCTCCTTCCCTGTTCTCTCTTTCTCTATCCCCAAGAGTTCCCAGTGTTTCCTTCCCCTCGGTGTCTTCTTCAGGCCATGGGTACCTGCCATTCCAGCGGAGGATGTGCCATGGGTCTGGTGTCCCATCACATCTCCCCTCACTGCTCCCCTCTGTGTAGTTTGATCACGTCCTGGTTTGATGTGTCACTTGTTCAGCTGCTGCTGTTGCTCATTAATTATGAATCTCCGCCGGCAGCAGCGCTTACAAGGTCGTGGATCTTGGACCAAGATCCTCAACTCCCCCATAGCTGCCCAAGGTTTCCCTGCTGCATGTGCACTGCCTGTGTGTCCTGATGCTGTTTCCCCAGGAATGTCGGTATTTGCATGGAGAGTTTCATGGACCTGCCTGTGGACACGATGGTCCCTACGCGCCTAACGTCCTCTTCTGGTGCTGCATCCTCTTCTTCTCCACCTTTGTCCTGTCCAGCTTATTGAAGAAGTTTAAAACCAGCCGGTACTTCCCAACCAGAGTAGGTAGAAGGTGGTGGCCAGCAGCAGGCTCCACACTCATTTCAAATATACCTTTCCAGGAGCACTAAGCGGTGTTTGCCACCGCTTGGTCAAGCTGGGACATGTTGACCTTGAAGGCCAAGCTTGGATGTCCCTTACACCTTTCCATACGTGTTTCCCACCTGCTATACCACCTGCCCCAGGGTGATGATTTGCTCAGGCAGTGGGAAATCAGGTCTTCCAAAGTTGGGATTTTTTGGGGTTTTGTTGTTTTTCGTATTGTTTCTGCCTTCTGTGCCTTCTGTGCTCGAGGGGGAAGTTGACTCAGATGAGGAGCTGCTGTAGAAACAGACACAAAAGACAGAGTTTCTTCCTTTTGAGAAGCAAACGATGCCTCAGTGCCTTATTCCCCTTTCAGCTCTGAGAGTGGCTGTCGTGGTGGACGTCTGGTTTCTCAGTTTTTTTAAATATCTCTTTTTTAAGGTTTGAATTAAAACACCCCTCTTCCACCTAATTAAGCTTTTTTCATTGTCTGACACCAGATCTCCCAGGGACAGACCCAGCAGCAGTATCTAACCCAGGGATTTGGCTGCATGTCCTCAGAGTGGTGGGATTTTGTTAACCACCTTTAATGCTGGTGTCCCTGACTTTTCCATCTCCTGTTATGGCCCCATTTGTGATGCCCCTTTCAGCTCTGGTTTCTTGCCCCAGGTACGGTCCACAGTGAGTGACTTTGCTGTTTTCCTCACCATCGTCATCATGGTGCTCATCGACTTCAGCATTGGGATCCCATCACCCAAGCTCCACGTCCCCCATATGTTCAAGGTGATGGGGGGCTTGGGCACGGAGCTGGTTTCAGGTTTAAGCCCTGGGGGATGTCCCAAGGTGATGGGGACTTGGGCACAGAGCGGGTTTCAGCCCTTGGGGGTGCCAGAAGGTGATGCCAGGGCAGGACGGGGCTGAGTCTGGAGCAGGTGCTGGTGGTGGTACCATCTCTTCTTCCATCTCAAAAGTGCATAGTTTGTTTCTGAAAATGAGAAGGCAGCCCCAAAACTGGATACCTACAGGAGGAGTATCCATAGGTGCTTGCAAAGAGGACGCTGGCACCCATGGGAGAGGGGGTGACATGGAGCCGGGGCCGGGAGATGCTCTGACACAGGCGTGGAGAAACCAGTGGCTGGGCTGGGAGCTGAGCCCGATGCGTGTCCTTTGTCACAGCCTACCAGAGACGACCGCGGATGGTTTGTCAACCCCATCGGGCCCAACCCTTGGTGGACGGTGTTGGCTGCTCTCATCCCAGCTCTGCTTTGCACCATCTTGATATTCATGGACCAGCAGATCACTGCTGTTATCATCAACAGGAAGGAGCACAAGCTGAAGGTAAGGAGCTGTGAGGGGTGACCCATTCCCCGACCCGCTCCGGGCTGCGGGTGTGGGGAGAAGCTCCTGTTCCAAGTACCTTGGGAAGGTGTTGGTCTGGGACAAGGTCAGACTGTGTGGCAGGATGCTCTCCTGGATTAGTGACGACAGGGGAGTTCAGATGAATCTTTTAGAGGAGCAAATAAATCTTAGAGCAGTAGAGAAGCACATTTTTGTATTAAAATGCCAGCAGCTGCTGGGGGAACGGACCATTTTGACGTGCCACCAGCGACAACTCGGAGTCGGGTCTCCCTTGCAAGTGGTAGAAATTTCTTTGTGGATGAAAAAATAGTAAATTTTTAGTTTTGAGAAGTTGGTATTGCACAAATGCTCCAAATCCACAGAATGACAGAGTGTCATGGGATTGGAAGGGACCTCTGGAGTTCACTCAGTCCCACCTCCCTGGCAGAGCTGGGTCACCCAGAGCAGGTTTGATTCATCCAAGGTGGGGTTGGAATCTCTCCAGAGCAGGAGACCCCACACCCTCTCTGGGCAGCCTCTCCCAGGGCTCTGCCACCCTCAAGGTGAAAAAGTTCCTCCTCATCTTGAGATGGAACTTCTTATGTTCCAGTTTGTGCCCGTTCCATCTTGTCCTCTCACTGGGCACCACTGGAAAAAGCCTGGCCCCATCCTCCTGACACCCTCCTCCTTGAAGTATTTATCAGGGTTCATCAGATCCCCCCTCAGCCTTCTCTTCTCCAGACTAAACAGCCCCAAGGCCCTCAGCCTTTCCTCATCAGAGAGATGCTCCAGGCCCCTCAGCATCTCTGTCGCTCTCTGCTGTCCCCTCCCCAGCAGTTCCCTGTCCTTCTGGAACTGGGGAGCCCAGAACTGGACAACTGTCCGCTTTGTCTGAGCTGCCAGACTTTCCCACAAAGACTGGGCCCATCTGCATTTGTTTCCATTTCTTATTTTACATTTTCAAGGTGGTGACTTGGGCTCAAGCAGGGTTTGAGTCTGAGTTGGGAAATTCTCCTTGCTCCTGTGCCGGGGGGATGCTCTGACCCGTGTTTTCCTCCCTGCAGAAAGGATGTGGGTACCACCTGGACCTCTTCATGGTGGCCGTGATGCTGGGGGTGTGCTCGGTGATGGGGCTGCCCTGGTTTGTGGCTGCGACCGTCCTGTCCATCACCCACGTCAACAGCCTCAAAGTCGAGTCCGGCCGCTCCGCTCCAGGAGAACAGCGCAAGTTTCTGGGGATACGAGAGCAGAGAGTCACGGGTCTGATGATCTTCGTGCTCATGGGCTGCTCCGTCTTCTTCACGTCGGTTTTAAAGGTAAGAGGAATCATGGAATCATGGAATTGTTCAGGTTGGAAGGAACCTTAAATCCCTTCCAGTGCCACCCCCTGGGCAGGGACACCTCCCACCAGCCCAGGATGCTCCCAAGCCCCCTCCAACCTGGCCTTGAACCCCTCCAGGGATGGGGCAGCCACTGCTTCTCTGGGCAACCTGGGCCAGGGTCCCACCACCCTCACACCTAAGAAGTTCTTCCCCACAGCTCAGCTCAATCTCTTCTCTTTCAGTGTCAAACCCTTCCTCCTTGTCCCATTGGTCCCCTCCCTCATCAAGAGCACACCCCCCCCATCTCTCCTGGAGCCCCTTGAGGGACTGGAACGGACCCTGAGGTCTCCCTGGAGCCTTCTCTTCTTCAGGCTGAATCCCCCCAACTCTCTCATCCTGTCCTCCCAGCAGAGGGGCTCCAGCCCTCCCAGCATCTCTGTGGCCTCCTCTTGCTCTGCTCCTCCTTTCTTGTGTTGAGGTGCCCAGAACTGGACACAGGACTCAAGTGGCCTCCCCAGTGCTGAGCACAGGGGGACAATCCCCTCCCTACTTCTGCTGGTCACACTATTTTCCCTACAAGCCAGGATGCTCTTGGCCTTCTTGGCCACCTGGGCACACTGCTGGCTCATGTTCAGCCCCTTGTCACCCAGCACCCCCAGGTTCTTTCCTGCCAGGCAGCTCCAGCCACACTGCCCCCAGCCTGTAGCCACCCATGGGGTTGGTGTGGCCCAAGGGCAGGACCTGGCACTCGGCCTTGGTGAAGCCCATGCTGTTAACATTGGCCCATGGATCCCATCTATCCCAGTCCCTCTGCAGAGCTCTGCCTCAGCACCACCTTTCCCAGTAGCTGGACTCACTGAAACCATCCCTGTGGGCTTCCTTGCCTCTTCCTCCTGCAAAACAATCCCACCCCTGGGCTAAAAGGAGGCGCTTTGCTTTTGTGTGTTGGCCACAAGAACACGTAGAAATGGGTTGGTTTGTTTGGGTGGGTGGGTTTTTTTGCCATTAGAGGACGTGGCCTGTGGTAGAAATGGGTGAAATCACCGATTTTTGTTCCAGTCTTTCTGGAAAATAGGATTATTCTGTGGAAATGCAGCTCCCAAGCTCAGCCTGAGGCAGAGCATTCCCACACTCGGACGCACAAAAGCTCCAGGGCTTCCGATCCGACGGGTGTCTCTCTAACCCCGTGGCATCTGGGAAGTTTCAGGCAATTTCAGGAAATGCTGAAAATGTGGTTAAAGATAAAAATAAATGATTGTGTTCTTCTTTTTCTCCCCCTCCCCAACCTGCCCAGTTCATACCGATGCCTGTGCTTTACGGTGTCTTTCTCTACATGGGGGTCTCGTCGCTGAGAGGAATTCAGGTAGGGGCTCTTTTCCAGTGTGTTGGGTCCCTGGTGTTTCATCTCCAAAGAAGCAGGAAAAATGCAGTGACCTGGGGAAAAAAAAACCCCAAACCTCTCTGAAAGCAAGCAATGAGCTAGATTTGGAATATTTTGGGGTAAGAAAAAGGTTGGTGAGAGGGCAAGGGGGGGGCCTGGGGCCGGGAGGACCAAGCAGGTTCTCTGTTCCCGTGGTTTAGGGCAGGTCAGGGTTTGGTGATGTGAAAATGAGGGAATTTTGGGCAATTCCTGCCACTGGTGGGAATCCTTGTTGAGGGATTCCTTGGGCCAAAAAATGCTAATAGTTAGAATAACGTGGAACAACTGCAATTTGGTGGGCAGCTGTGCTGGGCACGCTGGTTTACGGGAGGGCACGGGGGGAAAAGAGATGAGGAACGTTGTGGGACTGAGGCTTTCTCCTCGACGAGCGAGATCCCAAGAACTTCCTCCAGGTCTCCCCTGGGCCAGAAACTTTCCCCAGTCCCACGGTGGTGACTTCTCCCCTTTTCTTTCTGGCAGTTCTTCGACCGGCTGAAGCTGTTTTGGATGCCGGCCAAGCACCAGCCGGATTTCATCTACCTGCGGCACGTTCCCTTGCGGAAGGTGCATTTATTCACCATGATCCAGCTCATCTGCCTCGTCCTCCTCTGGGTCATCAAGGTGTCCCCCGCTGCCATCGTCTTCCCCATGATGGTAAGAGCCGGTGCCTCCGTGCAGCGGGAGGGTTGGAGCCTTGGGGCGTCACCTCTGGCCTCACCTCGTTTTCCCTCTTCTTTGTTAAAGGTTTTGGCTCTCGTTTTTGTCCGGAAAGTGATGGATTTCTGCTTCTCCAAGCGAGAGCTCAGCTTTTTGGATGACCTTATGCCAGAAAGCAAGAAGAAGAAGTTAGATGATGCCAAAAATGAAGCCAAAGCAGAAGAGGTAACGCTTGGCTGGGTCCTGAGGTCCTCTCTCTCGATCTTGCTTTGACTTTAAAGGTTGGGGGACGATCAGGACTCAACAGAAACAGATCCTGATAGTCCTCATCCCACGTCGTAACCCTTTTTTTCCCTAAATCAGCAGTTGGGTTTGACACTTGACTAGAGGTATCATTATTATTTTTTAAAATGAGTAAATTATAATAAATATTTTTATTATCATTTAAAGATTTGCTGGTAATGGTGGCTTTAACCCCCTTGAAATGTTTGGAGTGGGAGGTCTTTACCCTCCTGCACCGACAGAAGGTCAGGAGAGCACAACCTGCGATGGTTTTGCTGGGTGTTTCTCTCTGCTTTGGTCAGAGCCAGGGAAAGGACTTCATCTGGCCCTTTTTCCACCAGGAGTCCCAGAAGATGATGGAAGCTGCTGCCGCCAGCTCAACTCGCCTGAAACTGGGGAGGACCAGCATCGTGGACATCCCAAAGCAAAGCAGCGACAGGTAAAGCCCCACTGAGCCCCAGGAACCCCTTCCCTCTCCCCTGGTGGGATTCATTCAAAGGGGTTTGGCACAATTTTCTCCCCTTGTGTCTTCACCGAGCGTCCCCGCCAGGTGGGACGGCTTGGATGGCTTGGTGGGAGAAACCAGTGGCCAGGGAGGGCTGCAGGAGGTGATGGTAGGGCTCTGCCACGACTGCACAACTCGCCTTTGAAACCACCTCCCCACCCCTCACCCCCCACCAAAATATGCATTATCAGCGGTTTTATGGTACCTGGAGAAACCTCAGACTTAAAAATGAGGAGTTGTGGGCCTGATCTGGACCAGTGGTGGCCTAAAGAGCCCACTCTGGGGTTAAACATCAGCAAGATGGTTGGACTCGAAGATCCCAAGGGTCTCTTCCAACCTAAATGATTCTGTGTTTCTAAGAGCCTTTGCACAGGAGTTGGAGCAAGAGCTCTGGGAAGCTCAGAACTGGTGCCAGTTGGTCCCCTTCCAGCTGGGGCCTCCCCAGGGCAGAACAGAGGGGGAGGATGACCTCCCTTGAGGTTCTCCATGCTCTTCTTGATGCCCCCCAGGATGCCATTGGCCTTCTTGGCTACCAGGGCCCATTTCTGGCTCATGGCCATCCTGGTGTCCACCAGGACTCCCAGATCTTCTTCCTCAGAGCTGCTCTCCTGAGTCTTCAGACTCAGAGAGAGTCTGGAGTCTCTTTTGCTGACACTGAGGGACTCAGTGGCCTCAGCCAGTTTGCTGATGACCCCAAACTGGGAGGAGTGGCTGACCCACCAGGAGGCCGTGCTGCCATTCAGCGGGACCTGGACAGGCTGGAGAGTTGGGCGGGGAGAAATGGAATGAACTAGAACAAGGGCAAGGGTAGAGTCTGGCATCTGGGCAAGAACAAGCCCAGGTCCCAGTAGAGGTTGGGAAAGGACCTGTTGGAGAGCAGTGTAGGGGAAAGGGACCTGGGGGTCCTGGTGGGCAGCAGGATGCCCATGAGCCAGCACTGGGCCCTCCTGGGGACCCCAATGGCATCCTGGGGTCTATCAGAAGCTGGGGGGTGAGTAGGTGGAGAGAGGTTCTCCTCCCCCTCTGCTCTGCCCTCCCTGGTGAGACCCCATCTGGAATATGGTGTCCAGTT
>VZTM01000954.1:80194-103032 GCA_013400555.1 Jacana jacana
CAAGGGTCCAGTTTGCACCCCTGCTGGGCTGGGAGATGGGGGAACTGCAGGCAAAACACATCAGAGTCAAGAGTGGGGCTCCCTGGCTGGGGTCTGGTGGGCATCCAGCTGCAAGAGCGTTCCTGCTCCTCCTCACTGGTGGGAGCTGCTGGTCATTGGGTTCACCTGGAGGTGAGATCAGAGGCTCCATCCTTTCACCTGGGTTAACTGCTGCATTTTACCTCCTTTGGCTAAAACCCAGCAATCAGCCTGGGCAGGTGGAGCAGGATGGGGGACACCTGGCTGAGTCCCTGCCGCCTACAAAACCTGGGGCTCAGCTCTTCCAGTGTTCTTAGCCTTGCCAGTCTGGTGTCTCTCTTGTCCCTTGCTGTCCCTCCTTAGCTGTCCCGTGCTCCCAGCAGGATGCTCTGCAGTGAAAGGTGGGTGCTTCCCTTTCTCTCTTGGAGGAGAGTGGGTGCTGTGCCAGGTGCTATTAGGTGGTTTTTGTGGGTGCGCTGAGCTAGTTCAGTCCCCCCGGGGTGTGCTGGCCCAGCTCCAAACCCATTGCTGGTTTGTACTGGGGCCCTGTGGGAGATGAACTGGGTGAGAGAGGCTGTGAGCGCTGTGGGGAGCCCCTGGGGTGATGCCCTGGGGGTTGGTTGGTTTCAGGAAGCTTTGGCTCAGCACTGTGGTGGTTACAGACCTGCCAAAACCCTGGGGGAGGGTTGGGGTGGTTTTCCCTGTCCCCCTCCTTTATCTGAGGTGAAGGGAGGTGGTGCCTCGCAGCCTATTTCTACAAAGTGTCTGCTTGGCTCTGAAAGGTGAAAAACTTCATCAAGTCTGGGTTTGGTTTTTTTTTTACCTGCCTTTTCTTCCTGCCCATAAGGCTCGAAAAACCTTTGGGTCCTGAAGAGACAAGTCACGGCGACGCACAGGGCTAAGAAGTCCTCGGAGTGTGGAGCCCGGGTGGCTGGAGGCTTTAATGTCACCCTTTTGATTCCCACGGGGCCTTAGCAGGTTTGTGTGGGATTAAATAAGCCTTGGCTCCTTCGGCTCTGCAAAACCCCAAGCCCCTCACCCTCCTTGGGCTGTTTGTGGTGGGTTTTGGTTTGGCGGCAGCGGTTGGTAACCGCCTGATGAAACCTGATCGCGCCATAAATCAAAACTTCTCCGCATTCAAATGCAGCAATTAATCCTGGGTGTGTTGGTGTAATTAGATGACAAATTATGCCTCAAGATTCACTTGCTTGTTTATATAGAGAAGCTGTGTTTGCTCAGCCGGAGCTGTTTGGTGATGGTTTTCAGTCTACCCCAGGGGATGTCAAATGAGGAACGTGGAGCTCCTCTCCACCGCAGCTGCGGATCCAGACCCTTTGGCTCCCGCTTCTCCACCTGGAAAACTAAAGCTTGTCTGCCCACCCCCCCCCCCTTGCATTGACCTCTGTTTTGGCAAGCTTGAATTGTCTGAGCCCTCCTTTCTTTTCCAAGAATTGATTCCTGCAGCGCTCAGGTCTCCCACAGGGAGGGTTTGAGCCCCACCAGGTTGGGGCAGGGGTTTGTCTCCAGCCCTGGAGCTCCCATGCCTGGGGAGAGACAACCCCTCAATGTTGAGAGGTGACTGGTTTGGCTCCTCTGGTCTGGTTTTGAGGCTGTTGGGCTGATTTTCTTCTTGGCACAAGCTGAAAAATCTGCAGCTGGATGTTTGCTCCAGGTGTGGTGGGATGTCTCCTCGACAGACTGTCTTGGAGTGTGCCTCGATGGGGGACGATGAGCCCCAGGGTGGTGGGGTGTGTGTGTGTGTGGGTAGAGCCCACATTAAGGGGATTAATGGTGCAAAAGTGTGTTCTGCAAATGTATTTGCCCTTTGCACAGGAAAAACAATAACAAATATATAGAGTGAGCATTTTGGGGTTGAATGCTAGAGAAGGGATGAGTGAACTTGGGCTCTGGTTCTGGTGGGGACGCTGCCTGTGGAGAGGGAGAGCCGGGTGCTGCTGGTTCATGATGGTCTGCTGTGGTTTTTCAGGCGGGGACCTGAAGCAAACACCCCAAGACGATGTGGCAGAAATCCAGGGCAAAGATGTGGAGATAAAAGAGGTGGTTGATGGCAACCAGTAGGTGCGTGTTTACACCCTTTGAAGCTTTTATCCGCTGATTAACTGTTCTTCTGGGATTTCTTTGCAGGACGCCAATAGATGTTCTCTTATCTGCTGGGAACAAAATAAGCTGATAGTGGTTTATGTCCCTTTCCCTTCTGGTGGTGGCTGGTGTTGATAACTCCTACCATAATTCCTACGGACTCTGATCTTTAAGTGCGTGTGTGGAGGCAACGGCTCCCAGCGAGGCAGCAATTGGCTGTTTGGATAAATAGCTTTAAATATTAGGGGAGAGGATTTTTAAGAGGTGGGGAAAGGGCTCATTGTCTCTGGCTGCTGCTGCTTTGGCAGCAAAAAAAAAACCCCAATCTGCTCTTTCACCAGATAAATACAGCTCCTGGGAATGAGGGGAAAAATCCCAGCTGTGTAAAAGACTAAGGAATTGTTGGGAAGGAGAAAGGGTTTTCCTTTATTCTGTGGCTTTTTTATTAAAGACAAGCTGTGTAGGACATTTTAAGCTTGTTTTCATCCACATTTTTTTTTCCATGCTGCACAAGAAGGCATTATATCAACCTGCAGCTGCACCTTGCTTGTGGGCAAAGGAGCTCTTGCTCCCTTGCCAAGCAGGATTAATGTCAAGCTGGCAGAGAAGGGCCTGGATCCTGGAGGGACAGATGCCAGGGGATTTGTTTTATTTTACTGGCTAATGGTTATTTTTTTTTCTTTTCAGGGTTGCTGCTGAGGTGAATGGGTTCCCTGATCTCCTGCCCGGCCTGGGCTGCGTGGGAAGGGTCCTGGGGGACTTGTCCTCCCTCGTTCCTGTGCATCCTGATGCTGGTTGGAGGCAATGAGGTGGGGGGACCTCTTGTTTTGGAGCAAAATAGCCCAAATCCTGAGTGTGCATCGCCCCCCTGGGTGGGAGCTTGGACACTTCAGAGGCCTCCACTGGGCTGTGGTTTAACAAAGCTGCGTTTAATCACCTCTGTCCTTGTTAAATCCTTGCATCCTCCTCGCGGGGGCTGTGCCCGGGAAACCCTCCCAGCTCTGGAGCTGACCTTTCCCAACAAAGCACCTTTGTCAGAGACCTCAGAGGGCTGTGAGGTTACTTTCTTAGATTTTTTTTTTTCCTTTTATTTATTGCCCCTTTTTTTTTCCTTTTTATTGATGCCACCACCCGGCAGCACAAGGACCCATTATATGAGCCGCTGTTGGACTTTGCTTGTTTGCAGGAGGGAGATTAAGAACAAAGGGGCAGTGGTGGGCTGTATCCTGGAAAGTGAAGGCCAAAAGCTTGAGCAAGAGGAAACTTGGCAGCAGAAAGGGAGCCTGGATCCAGCTGGGGCTGAGCCTCTGGTCCCCGTGTGCCAGGGAGAGGAGGGGACCTTGTTTTCACATGTGTGTTCTTGCAGGAAAGTTGGGGGGAAGGAAGAGTGGGGGGGTTTGTCCTCTCAGGTGGACCTGTTCTGGTGAGGCTTTTCCATGTCCTGTGGCCACGGAGTGTCCCAGCAGTGGGCACCCACTGCTCTCCCATGGGTGCTCTCCCATGGGTGCTGCTCCAGAGCACCCATGCTTGGAGTCAGGAGAGGCTGACCCCTGTCTCCTTCCGTCCCCCACCTTGGGGCACCTGCTGATGACTTCCAGCTTTGAGCTTTAAGAGGCATTTTTGGGGCTGAAGGAGGGTGTTGAGGTGTGGGAATGGAGACACCATGTGGATCTATTCTGGCCCTGACTGGTCTCTGGACATCTGCCCTTCTGTTTAATTGCATGGTTTTGTGGGGGCAACACTCATTTTTTCCTGTATCTGGAGCCCCCAACATTAGGAGGACACAGATGTTGGAGTGGGGCCAGAGGAGGACATAGAGATGCTGGGAGGGCTGGAGCCCTTCTGCTGGGAGGATAGGCTGAGAGAGTTGGGGTGGGTTTAACCTGGAGAGGAGGGAGACCCTCCAGCCCCTTCCAGTCCCTCAAGGGGCTCCAGGAAAAGCTGGGGTGGGGCGGACTCTTCATCAGGGAGGGGAGCAATGGGATGAGGGGGAAAGGCTTTAAGATGAAAGAGGGGAGATTTAGATGACATAATAGGAAGAAATGAGGGTGGTGGGACCCTGGCCCAGGTTGCCCAGAGAAGCTGGGGCTGCCCCATCCCTGGAGGAGTTCAAGGCCAGGTTGGAGGGGGCTTGGAGCAACCTGGGCTGGTGGGAGGTGTCTCTGCCCAGGACAGGGGCTGTGGAACTCACTGATCCCTTTCAACCCAAACTATTCCATGATTCCTATGTATTTTGGTGCTGCTTCTCCCTTGGTCTGCCTGTGATGGAGCCAGCAAGGACCAGGTAGGGCACTGATGGCTTCACTTTCCCATTTGCCTGGCTCCTCACCCCAGTGGTGGCTGTTGCCGTTGGGTGCTAAACCCTGACCTGAGATCCATTCCACCCCAAATCATGCATGGTGTGAGCTGTTGAGCAAAATACAAATTATGGTGGCTGATCTTCAGGCGGTGACTGCATTACCCAGCTGGAGTGATGCCTATTGACAACAGGAAGGGTGGCTGTTGGCCCTCAATGGCCAGGTGTTTCCTGGCTTGTAAGGATTTGAGACTGTGGTGACTTATAGGCTGGGCAGAGGCTGAGTAGGAGGGGGAGGACTTGGTGCTTGAGCTCAAGAGAAGGTGGGTGCTGGCACAGCCTGTACCATGACTAATGCCAAAACCCAGTCCTGCCTCTGCTATGTCTCTGTTTCTCCTCTGTTTGTGTCATTTCTGTCCATTGGCCCTGGGAGATAAACCTAAACCTCGTTATTTGCAAGCCCTGTGTGTCTCCCAGTGCGGTGTGGAGCTCCATGCAGAGGGAGGACCTCTCTATGTTGGCTGCTTTGTGGCTCGTGCTGCTCTGGAGTTGGTCCCCAGGTGCCTGGGTCTCTCCAAAGTGGTGGAAACCCTCCTGGAGATGGGTTTTGCTGCCCTGTGTTGCCTGGGTTTTCAGCTGACGTGCTGCAACACCCCTCCATGGGGCTTTTTCAGCTTCCCTGAGGTTTCCCTGGGTTCCTTTCCTCCTCTCTTGCCCTGTTTTCAAGAAGCAGGACCTGGCCTTGCTCTGCTCCTTCTCCCCAGGTGAAACCAGCCTTGGGCTTTCCAGGTGAAGGTGGAAACAGAGGCTTTGGGCAAAGCACTTCAGGTTGCCGAAGGGTCTGTGGGGGTAGCAGGGTCGGGGGGGTGACCCCCAGATTGTGAGGTGGTTTTGCTTCTCCCTGGGGTGGAGCAATGGGGAGAGCTGGGGCTGGCCCTTTGGGAGGGACTGAAGCAAAGAGGTGCCTGAAACCTGTTGGGAAGTAAAACCAAATAATCCTTAATTAACTGAAATATTGGCACTTGCTTTGGCTTCTCCTCAAGCACCAGGTTCCTTCCAGCCCTGCAGTGGGCTGAAAATCTTGTGGGTGAGGAGCATGAAGTGATGCTCAAATAGAAGAGGCCTTCCTTAAATCAGCTGAAAGCCCTTTGATGTGGGTAAAGGAAGGTTTCTAGATTGTTACAACATGTGAAAATTGTTGGGGTTTTCCATCCTGCCAGAAAAAAAGGCAAATGAGGTTTTTAATGCTGGGCAGTAATTACCTGGTGATGGAAAAGAAGTGAGGGGAAAAAAGTCTGTGAAATCCTCTTAGTGCAAAGAAGTTGCTGGAAGGCACATTCGGGAACTAACCCATCTTCTCCCTCACTTCTTAATTAGGGCAAATATGTACAAGACTGGGGTGGGTTTTTTGAAATGTTATTCTTTTTTAATGTTGAGGGGTTCTGGTGTGATAGTTCCACCTGGTGCTAGACCTCTAAAATGGGTGGGGAGCAGGAGCTGGCAATAAAATTCCAACATAATTCACTTTTATAACCCAAGCAGGGCTGGATCTGCCCTGCCCCGGGGGGGATGGAGCCGTGTGTGTGGAGATGCTGCTTCCCAGCGGGAGCTCTGGGGTTTGGGGTTGGGTGGTTTTTGGGGAGGGGGGGGTGGTAAAGCTGGGAGAAGGAGCGTGGCGGGGCTGTGAGTGCGTTGTTGTGCGCTACAGGTAAATCTGGTTTGGTGTGAGCGCGGTTGTGTCAGCCCCGGCTGTGCCTGCCCAAAGGAGGGTGGTGTGTTGTTTTGGTGGGGTTTTGCTGGTCTTTTTTTATTCTTCTCTTTGCAGAATAGCTATTTCTGGGCAGTTGAAGGCCAGTGGTCAGCAGTGGGAACCTCATTAAAAAGGGGGCTGAAGAAGCTTGGATGTTTGGGGGGGGATGATAAGGAAAAAATACTTCTCTCTGTGTTTTTAAGCGCTGCTGTTCCGTTCCTGGGTGGGTGAGAACAGGCAGGAGGACCTGAGGGTTTCCCAGCCCAAACCCTGGGCTCTGTCCCAGCTAGGGGAAGGTCCTGGGGGTGGATGCTGGGGGGTGTTTGGTCTGGATTAAAGGCAGTCTCTTTGCCCGGATTAAAGACACCATGGACCAGCGGGAAGGCAGCTGGGGAAGGGGTGCTGGGGCTGATGCTCGGTGCAGTGTTGGGATGCTGTTGGCCTCAAGGAGCTCCAGCCAGCGTTTACCCTGGGGTTTGGGGTCTGCCCCTGCCTCTGCATTGGGGAAGGGGCTGAAATTCCTGTGCCCACCCCCCTATTTCTGCTGACCCCAGCCCCCTGTGGGACCATCCTGCCCTGGTTGTTGAGCCAGGTCCTGGATGTTCTTTGTGCTGACTCAAAGTTGCTGCTGCAGGATCCTCTGATTCATCCCCGGGGAGGGCTCACACCCAGGCTGGGTCTCTTCTCCTGGTGTTAATCCTGCTGGTGGTACTAGGCCCCTCCATAGAGGTGCTGTGTTGGTCCCCCCAATCCCACTGGGGGATGGATGGGGGGATGATACCAGATCCCATCTTGGGTGTGCAGGTAGAAAGGGTTTTGGGCAGCAGAGGAAAGAGGATGTCGAGGACTCCCTGCTCTGGGGGTGGGTGTGTGTCCAAACATAACCTTTGGGCTGGGGTGGAGGGAGGACTGTGGGATGCAGCTTTTTGGGGATGCTGACCTGCCCCAGCCCCGCACTTTGCTCTGAGTCACTTCCAGAGGGCTGCCTCTGGCAGCTGGAGGTGTTTTCATGTTTTCCTGGGGCTGGTGTTGGTAGAGCATCTCTTGCACCACGTGAGCTTCCTGCCCTTTCCCCAGGAGAAAGGGGCTTAATGCTCTCCGCCCCTCGCTTATGCCAGGGGAAACTGAGGCAGAGTAGGGTGTGAGGTATGAGGGTAAACACAAGGCGCAGGGTTGAATTTATGGCTGCCTAGCTCTGCTGCTGCTCCTCTGTGTGACCCGAACTAAAGGGCTTTTCCCACTTCCTTTTCTCTTCCCTCTTGTCACCAACTTCTTTGGTGGCCAGCTGGAGGGGCAAAGGAAAAATGGAGGACAAAGATCTGCAGCTCCCCAGGCTCCTGCAGCGCCACAGGCAGCCTGGGCTTGAGAAAACAGCGGTGATGCTGCTTGTCTTCCCTGGCACTGGTGTGCAAAGGTGGCATAACCTGTCTGATGGGGGTCCAGCTCCATCTGGGATGGTGGAGCTCCCAGGGGAACATCTCCCACCTCCTTGGGTGGGCAGACACCTCACCTTTGCAATGGGGAGAGGGGCTGTGATGGTGGAGCTCTGCATGGGGCTGGATTTTGTGAGCTGCTGGGCCAGCACACAGTGTCCCCCATGGCCGGGTCAGGAGCATCTTGGCAGAGCCTTGTGGCAGAACTGGAAGAGCAGGGCTCCAGCAGAAGGTCAGGGCGAAGGTGTGGGTTTGGGGGAGTGTTGTGGGTCACTTTTTGAGGGCACCTGTGGAGCTGTCTGGGAGAACTGGTATGGCAGAAAGCCCTGCCTGAGTCAAACCGGTGACGTGCGTGAAGAATCACTGCTGGCTCCTCCCTTGTGCCACCCTCAGAGATGGACTTCCATCTGCCTTGGACCTGGCACCAGGTTGTGAGGTACTTTCTGCTCCAACACTAGTGCCTGTTTCTCCTTCTTTTGGCAGTGATGGCCATCCCCTCCCGAACCTCCTGCTTGTGGCACCAGCTGCCCAACTGGGATTTGGGGTCCAAGCACTTGCCCCAGCTCTTGGGTGAAGCTGGGAATGGCACCATCCCTGTTTTCCCTCCTGAAGTTTCAAGCCTGAGCAGACTTGTGCCCATTGCTTTTTTGTTTTTTAAATTTCCTTTATTGACAATAAATAATATACTGTATTACAAAGATCTCAACACAAAATTAAAAAAAAAAAGAAACAAGCCAACAACAAAATCAGGTTCCTGTCTGTAGCCACGAATAAATAGGACTCACCAGCACCAGCTACTGCATGAAAGAGCATCTATGAGCAGCGTGGTGGGGGGGAAAGCGGGGGGGCTTCTGCTGCACCCACCTGCCCAGAGCAGTTCTTCTTTGCTGGTCTCTATGTGGTGTTTCCATCCCCTGGGCCACCAGCTGTGAGGAATGTGTGGTCTTGGACCTCTGGAAATGACGTGAAACCGGCACCTGGGAGGGCAGGGATGTGGCCAAGGGGGTGGGAAGCCCCAGTGGGGGGTGAGCTGGGGTGGCTGCAGTGAAGCTGGGAGAGGTTCTAGCGCTCACACTCAACAGAGAGGGACTATATACACAGACTCTGCCATACTCCTTGCTGTGTCGCAGATGGCCTTTGAGTTAAAAGACTTTTGCTTAAGAGTCTACCGTAGCTGGATGCTCGTTGTCTGGCTTTGGTGCACACGTGAGCCCCTGGGGGGGGCTTCCCCCCACCCCTCCTTTTGCTTGTTTGTTTTTTTCCTTTTTTTCCCCCAATTGTTCCTACGGTGGGGTCAGCTCCATGGATTTCTTCCTCTCCTCTCTCCGCTCTTCCCACTCCTCCTCTGACTCATAGGTGCCCTTGATGATGGCGACCCTATCTGACATGTTCATGCAGTAGGGGACGAGGACGTAGAAGTAGAGCAGAGAAGCCAAGCAAGCCCCCAGGATGGGTCCAACCCAGAAAACCTAAAATGCAACAAGGAAGAGGGTGAGAGCAGGTCTTGGAGTGCACCAGGACCCACCATCACACCAGCATTCCTCCCTGCTCCCTGTCTTCTAGCCCACGGAGAGATACAAATACCCTTTCCAGTGCATTTCTTGGGGTGAAATCGCCCCTTGCTGAAGACGTCAAGCTCTTTATGGGTACAGAGATGTGGTGGCACCAAGTTTGCTCTGTGAGGCTGGGTCAGAGTTTGCAGGCAGTGCTGGGTGAGTGGAAGGCCTAAGCTGAGCTTCTCTGTGGGCTTTATTGACCTCACATGATGCCCTTAGCTCAGCGTGCACCATTGCATGGGGGGGCTTATGCTTGTCCCCTTGCTGGGCCTTGTTCCTCACGCATCGAGGGGGAAAACCTCTCCTGTTCTCCAGCCCCCTTTTTTTCTTGCAGGCCTGGGATGGGCTCTGGAACCCCCAGGGCCAATGGTTGCTCTAGCCCCTCGTTGCCCTGGCAGGCTGTGAACCTGCCTGTCCCAGCACACTGTTGATGCTCACCCAGTGTGCTGGGCTGAACTTCCTCACGACGACCGCAGGCCCAAAGGACCGGGCCGGGTTCATGGAGCAGCCGGTGAAGTAGATCTGTTGGTGTGGAAAGGAGACCAAGGTTAAGGTGCGTCATGTTGCTTAGCAAGTACAAACAACTTTCCAGAAGTAGGGAACAAAATGGTCCCTGATGTTTTCCCTCTGGCAGAGAGGTCCAGTTCTGCCCCCCATCATCATGGAGAAGGAGCCTTGATATGACCTGTGTTGTGTCTCCCAGCACAGCTCCATCTGGGACCAGCCACAAGAGGGTATTTTGAGGACCCCTGTCCTTTTGCCTGGACACTCACCCCCACCAAGTGGCCTACGGCAACAGAGAGCCCGATGGACAGTGCTGGGGAGCCCACGTTGCCGTTTCTCCGGTTGTCCGTGGATGCAAAGATGCATGCAGCCAGCTGGAAGGTGAGGATGATCTCCACCACAAGGGCCTGGCCAGGGGTCGTGTTGTTGTTGAGCTGTGAACCATTGATGACAACAATAATTAACCATCCCTGGGGGCTGGCGTCACTGGGAGGGCTCTTGGGTGCTTTGCTGGTGGAATGGGTTGGCAAAGCCACACATGAGAAGTCCCCAAGGTCCCCTGCCCAGCCCTGGGGTACAAGGTGCAGTGCTGGCCACTGCCTGGGCAAACTGCTGCTTTCCCCAAAAGGGAAGAAATTATCTTTCTTTCTACTTAATGCTCCAAAACCTGTTTCTCCCCCAAGCCCCTCCCTTCTCCAGGCTCTCCACGTCTTTCTCCGCAACACTTGAGGTTTTCCCACCAAATCCCACACTGATTTGCCCCTTTTTTCCTGCATTTATTGCCCCCTTGGTCCTTGCAAGCGGTCACATCCCGATTCTTCTCCCCTCTGGTTTGTGAAGCACCTCCCCAGCTGTCACCCCCAGCTTCTCTGCACCCTCCCATGCCTTGTTCCTCCTTCAGCTCGTCTCCACCACCCTTTCCCAGCTCCCCCAACGCACCAGTTACAGTGGGCTTTTGCTCCCCCTGCCCATACTGGTTTGACTGGTCTCTGCTCCCTGCCCTCCCCTCTCCCTCCTATCCTAGCACTAATCTCCAGGTGGAAAGGCTGCAGTCAAGAACATCTCAATGGTGCTGGTGACTCACTCGGGCCCTTAGGATAAAGGAAGCACTTATTAAGGAGGGAAAAACGATGCCATTCATTACCCTGCACAATAAAGCTGTCATGTCAGTGCTCTGCTAGCTACGCCGGTGTTTGCTCCTACCCCACTCCTGTCCCTCTGTGCACGCAGGACGATGTGCTGAGACCAACCATCCAGAGGGATTCGGCTCCCCGGCTTGGTGCCCGCACCAGCTCCTCGCTTGGAAGGAAAGGAAAGCACCCCCCACCCCCCCTGCCCTGCCCCAGCGAGCTGAGCCATCTCCAGGCAGGGAGACTTACCGCGTTGATGGCCAGGTTGCCACGGGTGTTGGCCGGTGTCACGCCATAGAGGATGCCGGCCCCAGCAATGGCGCCCACCAGTTGGGCGATCACGTAGAAGAGCGTCCGGAGGAAGGAGATCTGGTTCCCCACGAAGAAGGCGATGGTCACCGCCGGGTTGATGTGGGCGCCGCTGATGTGGCCAAACGCCTGCACCAAGGTGCCAATGGCCAGCCCGAAGGCCAGCGAGATCTGCAGAATGCTGGGGAGGGCAGACGGCCACTTCAGGGCTGAGCCGAGGCCGATGAAGACGAAGATGAGGGTGGAGATGAACTCAACAAAGACGGACCGAGCAAAGGCCAGGGTTAATATTTCCCTCTTCATGGTGGGAGCGGGTGGAGGGCAGCGGGGAAGGAAGAAGGTTGAGGTTTCCTCAGTCTCCAGGCTCTTCTCTCTGCACCCAGTTGTAGGGCCATACCTATCTATATATGCAAGAGCAGCAGGGAGCTGTGTTACAAGGCGGTGGGTGGAGCCAGGGAATTAGCCAGCCCTCCCAAATTATCATGTGAAACTGGAAAAGTTTCCGTCCGAAAATAACTTCGGAGCCTCTTGGTGAACCAGTGACTCAGATATTGGTGGCATTTCTCTCTCCTTCCCTCTGCAAACAAAGAGACCCTATAGGGTGTCTCTGTGGTCGTTAGATAACCCAGTTGCATAACAATGTCCTGCTCCCTCCTCTGCTTTTTCCTTTTTCCTCCCTCTCACCAGGTGCCCCAGTGCGTCCTTAGCAGAGGTGCAGTTCATAGTCCCTTCCTCCCTTGTCCCTGTGGGCTGGAGAAGGCTGTATTTTGGTTTGAGAAGTCTCATGGTGGGCTGGAGGAGCTCTCCCGGGGCAGGGCTCCCAGTGCCTTCGATTGACAGGGGATGTCGAAACGCAAAGCAAAGTTAAGGACCTGGAGCTGCTCCCAGGCTCTCAAGACAGCTCAACTCCAGGAAACAAGTGCTTTACAATCACCCCTCACCGGGGAGGGAGCTGTAGCTGTAGCCAAGCTCCTTCTTTGAGGAGCCTGGATAGAGGTTGAACGGGAGGACGTGGCTCAGAGAAAGAGGGCTGATGGCCACTGAGCCTGGCTGTGGACCTCTCCGCTGCTTCTCTGCTCCATATGGAGCACTGGGCGAGGGTTTTGCCAGCATGTGGGGTGCCTTCGAGGGGTGCCTGTTGCCTGTAGGGTGCATCCTCCCCCTGTCATCGCCAGCCCTTTGCTTTTCTTTTTGCCTTTCAAGCACTCGCTCAATGAGGTCAATGGTTTCCCTCTTGGGAACAAGAGCAAGAAGCCCCCAGGCTTTGCATGGACACAGGTCTGTGTTCACGTCTCCTCTCACGTTCCTCCATCCTAAATCTCTCCAGCTGTGAGTCCAGCAGGGAGGACCTCAGCGCTGTGCAACACAGGGCAGTTGGGGACTGAGGTTTTGGGGTGGAAAAAGGCTCCAGTGGCACTAAACAATGAATTCTTGATTCCCTTGTAGTCCTTGCCGCCTTGTGCCAGGATTAATATATTTTTTCTTTTTTTTAATATCTTCTTAAAATTGGGTTTGGGTGCCAGGTCTGCTCTCCTGGCTTGGTTGATTGCATCTTGCCTTCCATCTCTCCATGCCGAGAGCCTGGGCTGGGGTTCTCCACGGCTGCCTCTGTGCTGAGCACAAGCTCTACCTGCAGGAGATTGGTAAAATCATTCCAAATCCTTCTTTAAAGCTGAAAAGCACAAAAAGATTGCATTGGCTGCTGCCTTCTGCTGGGTGCAGTCAGACCTGCACGTGCCCAGCGGGGTCGGAAGCCGAGGGGGGTGTTCCTCATCAGAGCAAGAAGAGGGGACTTCTTCCTCTAGAGCTGAAAATGAGTGAGCCTTTCTCCTCCCGCCGTACCCAAAGTCCTGAGCTCAGCAGAGACACCTGGAGAGTCTTGAGGGACCCAGGATCCCTTAGAGAATTTATCCCCTATGATGTGTTTTCTCCTGGTTCCGCCGCTCCCGGGGGCGGTTGCGGCGTCGCAGCCCAGGTCTGTTATCCTCGAAAACACCTGGTCCGTTGGCACGTTTTGGTGAAAGTTTTGCAAGCTGGTGTTTCGAGACACCCTGGCCGGGCGCCAGCTGGAGTTAATTGCTTGCTGTTTCCCTTCAGCCCTGCCCGTGGCTCCAGCTGGGTGAAACGCGCCCCGTTCCCATCCTCCGGAGCCTTTGGTGAGGCGCCCGCCGTGTCTCCCGCCGAGGGTGGCCGCGTTTCGCTGGCAGCCTCCTCCGCCGAGCGCTTTGGCTTTGGCTAAAAGGCGGTGTCGAGGCCCAGAGGTGTTCTCCTGGCTTCCCAGCTGCGGGTGACAGCATCCCAGCAAAATCCTCTGGCGGCGTGGGAGACCTAATCAAATAAAGTCAGGAACGATGGGGGAAAACTTCTGGAGAGAAACAAGGTGTTTCTCTTAAGGAAAACTATTTTTGGGGGGATTGTTTAGTTTGAGGAAGAGGAGGCTGAGGGGAGACCTCATCCCTCTCTACAACTGCTTGAAAGGGCATTGTAGGGAGGTTGGTGCTGGTCTCTTCTCACGAGCAATGGGCGATAGAAGGAGAGGGAATGGCTGCAAGCTGCAGCAGGGGAGGGTTAGGCTGGACCTGAGGAAAAGTGTTTCCCAGAGAGAGTTGGTCAGTCAGTGGAATCAGCTGCCCAGGGAGGGGGTGGAGTCCCCATCCCTGACTGTGTTTCAGAGTAGATTGGATGTGGTGTTGAGGGATCTGGAGCTGCAGCAGGGGAGGGTTAGGCTGGCCATGAGGAAAAGTGTTTCCCAGAGAGAGTGGTCAGTCAGTGGAATCAGCTGCCCAGGGAGGTGGTGGAGTCCCCATCCCTGACTGTGTTTCAGAGTAGATTGGATGTGGTGTTGGGGGATCTGGTGTAGGGGAGAACTTGTAGAGTGGGGCTGATGGTTGGACTCCATGATCCCAGGGGTCTCTGCCAACCTGAATGATTCTCTGATTCTATGATTCCTGGGGCTGTTTGCTAATTTTTCCTCTCTGGGGTCTTCCTGCTTGGCCCCTCTGATGGCTGACCACGTGGAGCGGGCGTTGGGAAGGCTCCTGGTCCTCTCCCCTGGCTGCGTGCCCTCCGTGGACCTGGCAGGAACGGAAAGTGCCTTTGATGTGTCAAATTGAATTGAATTGGGCAAGATTCGGAGCAGGCGTTGCGCAGGTGCCTGCTGACAGACGGACACCTACGTGGTGGGGTCACGCACGTCTCATTTCACCCCTAGGCTTTTGGAAGAAAAGAGACAAGGAGGCTTTGTGCAAGGAGGACAGGTTTAACCATCTTCCTCCTCCTTTTCCTCCTCCTCTCTGGCATCAACAGGCAAAATGAAACGACCAAAACCTACCCACATCTACCGCCCGGTTGCGGGGCCACACGGTTTGGGGACGATGCTCTGGAGGGGGATGGGGACCCCCAAGCCCACTGCCGAGTTGGGATGAAGGATGCCTGGGTGGGAGGAAGGCAGCTGGTGCCTAATCCTCGCCTGGGGCCTTCCTGAGGCTCTGCCTCACCCATGGAGGCGTGTGTTATTAACCCAATACGTGTGCCAGTCCCTGTCCTCCCCACTTCGCTGAT
This sequence comes from Jacana jacana, assembly GCA_013400555.1. Taxonomy (NCBI): domain Eukaryota; kingdom Metazoa; phylum Chordata; class Aves; order Charadriiformes; family Jacanidae; genus Jacana; species Jacana jacana. The sequence continues at coordinate 94,852 of VZTM01000954.1, forward strand.
TCCCTTTTCTGAGCCCGCGTGGGGCTGCCGTTAATTTGGCACTTCCACTCCAGCCCGGATTTCTGATGAGTTCAGCTCCTTGTCGGACCTCAAAGCCTGGCAGATAGTCCTTCAGGTGGCCAAATCCAGATTGTAAACTGCTGCTGAGACCCAGGCCAGACCAGTTTTTGCATTTTGTCTCTTTCTGCTCCCCCCCCTCCTTGTGCTGTGCATCACCCGATCCACTAAGGATGTTAAAACTGGGGCAATAATACAAACAGAAATAATGATAGTCATGGGAGGCAACTCCTGCGTCTGGAATCTGTGGTTAGTTGGGATTAGGTGGCTGGAGGAGAAAGTTTGGTTTAGTTTGTTTTTAAGAGAAAGGGTGTTTCTTGCTGGCTCAGCTTTGGGAGTTTTCAGCAAGAGGGGAGAAAAAAACCCCAAGCCAAAACCACACTGGGGAATTAAAAGTAGAGCGAGAAAGAGCAAGCTTTGCCCTCTCCAGCCTCAGCTCCCAGGGCTGCACCTCCTTGCCGTGGTGGGATTAATGCAAAGCCTCAGCACTTTCTGGTGCAAGGTGATGTCTCTGTGGGGTGTTTTGGTTGGGGGTTTCAAGGATTTCTTGTGTTGAACCCACCACCCGCTTGTGCTCTCTTTAAAGGCGAGGGATTTCTTCTCCTGCTTTGGAGCAATGGGGTTTTGCTTCTCCTGGCATCCTGACCCAGCTTTGGGGCAAAAAGCCTCCTACCCTGAGATGGAGTTCGGGGACGTCTCCACCTCCCTCGCTGCTCTCCCACTGCTTTGGCCTGAGAAGTTGGTCCTGCAGTTGTCCTCCAGCCCCTGGTGGGTGATCACAGTGACCTTGGTAACCCCTGAGTCTGCAGATAGGGCTGAGACGGTGTTTAAACGCTGAATAGTCTTGGGCCTTAATAACAGCATCGCTCTGCTCCTTCCTCAGGAGTGACCTGGTGTGCAAACGGGTGCTGATGCTTTGGGGCTGGTCTGCAGAGGGGATACCAGCATCCTCAATAATTAATTCACACTGGAATCATCGTTAAAGTCGTCTCGTGGGGATAATAGTGCCTAGCAGGGAAAGCAAAGGGCCGGAGGAGATGACACAGTGAGGAATGTCTGCTTTGAAAGCCTGGCCTCCTGATTTTCAGGTCTAGCCCTTCCAGCAAAGCCACCTTCATCTGCAACAGTAAGAGGCTGCTTTTCTGCTCATCAAGATAAATACTTGAGATTCTTATGGGCCGGCAGCCCCTTATCGGTGTGCTCAGCGTTCGGGCAGAGCTGCTCTGGGGGCGGTGGTGATTCTCCTCTCGAGATGTGTCTGCCGTGGAAACGTCCTTCTTGACCCTCCTGTCAAGACCCCAAAGGGCACGGGGAGGAATTAAACGCTGCAATGACGTGGGGAGGGAGCGGAAAGCCATGTCCCCTCTTCCCTTTGGCAATGCCACCGTGCTGTGGGTGCTGCTGGGACAGGGAGGAGCGGAGCTGGTGGAGAACCAGTGCCAGCTCTGGGGTTGGAGGTGGTTGAGTTGCATCAAGGCAGAGGGGAACCGAGAGCTTGGCCAGGCTTCAAAGCCTTTATAAACCCCATAAATAACACAACAGAGAGGAATCTGGAAACTTAAAAGCTGAAATTCTTGCATAATCACCGGGTTCCAAGAGCCCAAGGCTTGACAAAGCGAACTTTTGGTGACAAGATGTGGAAAGCTGGTTACCTTGGTGAACTGGAAAATCGGTTTTTCACCCTATTCTGGCTCTGAGACCCAGAGCTAAGGCATCAAGAAATTTCTCAGCTTAAAAATGCGGCTAGCATGTATTGATAAGGATTTAAAGAGGCTCGTGGTGGTGGCACCCCTTCTTGCGTCAGACCCGGAGCTAAAGATTCTCGCACTGAGTGGTCTCTGGAGAAACGTGTGATTTTCTTTTTTTGTTATTATTTAGGTTGTTGTATTCCTGGAAAATCAAGCTGAATATTGAAGATGAGCCTCTGGTCTCACACCCAGACCCTGTGGCAGAGCCTTGTGAAAGGGGACTCACCGAAAGCCTTGAAGACAGAGGAGGGAGCTGGGGTTTGGCTCCCTCCTTCTGAGAAGGTCTGTGGTCATTTCCCAGGCTACAACACCCAGTCCTGCCTCCTCCTCCTCTTCCTCCCCTGGATGGATTTGGCCTCCTGGCCCTTCCCCTCAAGGAAAACGCACTTGGGAAATACTTCTACATGTATAAATAGATCCATAAAAATAATGATGTGCTTGCATCCTAGGTAGGTCATGGCATTGCAAGGCAGATGGGAGCTACGTGCTCACAGGGCTTTGGAGATCAGGAGGATTCATACAAGGTCAGGCCAAGACATTCAGAGCAGAAACCCCAGCTCTGATCTCTGAGGTCTGAAGCTGGGCTCTGCCCTCCTCCTGTCTGTCCCACATGTGTGAGCCTTTCTCTACAGAGGGACCAGGGGGGATGTGGGGGGGAGGTGCACCCTGCATCATGTTTTCTGGAGAGGTTTCTGGTGGTTCTGGTGTTCTCCAAGCCATGTTCATCCCCACCCCGCCCTGGCCTTTTCTCCCAGGCAGAAACAATTCAGGTGTTGGGCTTGAGCTCTGTGCTCTCAGGACAGACTATCTCAGCTATAATTACAGCAGAGATTTGAATGCTTTCAGGTTGCTCTCACCCACCTCCACACAAGGTAAAGGATCAGTAGGTAAGTGTTGCAACCCTCCTTCATGGATTTGAAATGCTGAAACGAGGGAAATGTCTCACTGCCTCCCTGCAAGGTGCCTGCAAAAAGCATCTGGATGCAGTTCTGGACGTCCATGGTGAACGGCTGATGTTGAAGGCACAGGAGTGTAAAGGAGGGGAGATTTCCTTCACTTGAAAACACCATGATACTTGTAAAATAACAGTTTTTTCTGCATCTCTGTCACCTTTTGGCATCTCTCTTTCCTCCCCTGCGTAGGGTCGGTGCTTTGGGAAATGCCATGGTGCCTCTGACGTGCTGCAGAGCATCTCCCAGAGCACCCATCCCAGCAGCCCCTCCAGATCCCCAGGTCTTGAGACAGTTGGTGTTTGGGCTGTGTCCTTCTGGACCCCTGGAGACCCGGTGGGACAAGGACCTTACCAGAGGTGGCTGGGGAAACCCTCTTGGGGAACCCTGTGACTGCCCCCTGGGTGACAATGAGGTGGGACAAATGACTTCTCTGTGAAATCACATATTTCTGCTGAAAAACATACGGTGTTTATGGCATTTAACTGGTACCGTAAAGCAACGGGATGGGCTGAATACAGGAGCCAAGCAGTGGAGCCAAGGAGAGGGATCTGGGCATGTCCAAACCACAGTGCAATTTTCACAGCACCCCAGGGACCCTGTGGGGCTTTGCAGAACGACCACCCCAAACCTGATCGTGCCAAGGACCTCTGGAACTGGGTGGTGAGACCAAGGGGAGGGGAAGGAAAGCCTCGTGGTCCGATGTGATCTGAGAGACGCGCTGCACGGGGGTCCCTCACGAACCCAGCGAAGGTGAATGCCTGGTGCCATGAAGGTTGCAGACCTGGCTTGTGGAGAGTCATGGCCTGGCAGAGAGGCACGGGCTGGGTGGTTTCAAACCCTGGGCCAAAGCCTTCCTGTTTGCGGTCTAACAGCCAAAGCGTTACCGAATTAGCCAGGTTTTAGGTCGCTCTGTGGCAGCTCTGATGGCTGGGCTGTAGATCCTGCCCTCTAATTCGAGTGGCAGCAGGTGTGAATCTGGAACGACTGGCTTGGTTTGCTGACGGTGCAAGTTTTGGAAGTGTCACTGGAGCCGGTGACGCAATTCCTCGGAGAAGGGTTAAATTGCCTTCGATTGACTCCAGCGGATTTTGGTGTCGAGAGATGGGTCTGTGTCGATACTGGTGTGTCCAGAGCAGAACTGGGCAGAAACAGGAGCGCCCAAGGAGTGCTGAAAAGGGGACTGTCGTTATTTTGTGGGTCCCTCCTTTGGAGACAGGGGCTGCCCTCTGAATGCCAATTTTGAACATTAGGAGGTTGTTGGCATGAGGTAGATGCCCTTGAAGTTAGACTGGGCTGCACTGGTGGCTGTGGGATTTAGGGTCTGGGAGGTTACTTTCTAACTGTATATATACATATATGTATACCTATATATTCAGTGGCCATAAATGTCTCATTATTTGATTTACATATGCTAATCCAGTGGATAAAAGTGAATTTAAAGCACTTTATTTGACAGAGAACAGCAAGTACTAGCCATTAAAACTCATTTTTTGGGCCCTGTGCAGTTTATGTGAGTCTTAAACATTGTCAAAGGTAAATAATAAGTTAAATGCTTAGATCTGAACGGGCAAGAGGCAAGTAATCAACCTGAATGTTGCCAAAAAAACCCGACCCAAAAGCTTCAATTGGTTGGCATTTTGTAGAGCAGATCATTGACACTGACGCCTCGAGAAGTTTCTTTGGGTTTTCCTGAGGTGCCTGGATTTGTTTTCCTTTGAAAAGTAACACAAAGAGAAGGTAATTGAAAAGTGGGTATTTGGTGACTGGGGGGGGCGCAGGAAATGATCAGTCATGTTCCTTATGGGGTGGAATTGGGCCCAATCCGGTGGAATATTCCCATTAACAGCCTGAGCAGAAAAAGCCTGACGTGGTGATGTCGCTTTGTGACGGTGGGGAGATGCTGGGGGGAGAGCACCAGCAGAAAACCCCAGGATGGTGTGTCCCAAACGTGTGACTGAGGCTAAAAAAATAGAAACAGCGTTAAATTAATGGTTGTAAGAGCGAAGCTGCATCCCAAAGGCTAACCCAAAGTCTTTGGCCATGCTGGGGGCCATAGCCAGGTCCTGACGTGGCAGAAGAAAGGGGTGGGATGGGTCTGAGGCTTGGGTGTGATGCAGTCATGGAAAAGGTCCAGGCTGTAGGATGCAGGTGATGGAGATGATCACACCTGAAACACTTTGTGTTACTCATCAGGGAACAGGAAAAGAGGGAAGAAAGATAAAACCAGGGAGAGAGATAAATCACTGAAGCTAAAGGACAGCACTGGTCCAAGAGCAAATGAGCCGTGGATGGATTTGGACTGAAAAGCAGTAGGTTCCTCATCGTTGCAGGAGAGAGTGGTTGCAAGAGCTCCCTGATGGGGTCAGCGGAGACTCAGGGATGTGCTTCCAGTCCCATCTTCTCAGCCAAGCCTCCAGGAGAGCGCAGGAACTCTGCACCCCGTGGGTGGCTGTAGATAGCAGCGGCAAAACTTCCAGTTTTTAAGAGACTTGTGGATGGGAGTGAGGGCTCCTGTGTGCAACCAGCCCAGCAGCGAGAAGAAATGGGAGCCAGGTGAGCGGAATTCAGCAGCAATGAGGCATCGGGTGGCAACCTCCACACCCAGCAAATGGTTGTAATAACAGCTCTCAGCAGCGTCTTGGAGCCCTTGGTGAAGGGCAACAACCTCCACTGAGTGCTGACTTCTGCAAGGGGGACATGGAAGGAGCCGGCCCAGGGTAGGATCCCAGTGTCCTTGTTTCTTGTTGCTACACTGGTGGTGGTTTTGATTTAATGGCATTTTGCCCCAGCATCCAAAAGCCCTCAGCCACGGGGAGAGCTGGGAGACAGGAGGTGGGTTGGGCCATCACAGCACATCTCCCTGGGAGATGAGTCAACTTTAGTCCCTCGGCAAAGATGAAGGGAGAGAGGGGAGAGGTGAAAGGCTTATCTCAATGAGCACAGTCTCCAAAATGGGTGCCAGAGGTTTCCCCAGCTCTTCTCTTGTCCTGGGAGGAGGTTTGTCTACACCTTCTCAGACATGCCCCTGGGCAGGCTCTGTGGGGAGTGAAGCTCCACAGACTGCCGCCGCCGGACCTCACGCTCTGCCCAGTCCTCCTCGGGCTCAGAGCCTTTGAGGATGGCGAGTCTCTCTGAGAAGGTTTTGGCTTGCGGGAAGAGGATGTAATTGTAGATGATGGAGGCTGCTGCTGCCCCAACCAGGGGACCCACCCAGAAGACCTGGGGAGAAGGAAAAGAGGAGAACTGGGTGAGCAAAAAAACCAGGCGGAGTCTGGAGGATGGAGAGGAACCAGGGTCTCTGAAGAACATTGCAGGGTGCTTATCTTGCTTCCTACCCCGTGTGCATTGACACCCAGCTCTGCTTTGGCTGTCACTGTTGACCTGAGACCTCATCCATTGCTGTTGTGCCTGAATAGACCTAAACCATCCTCCGAGAGCTGTGTGAGCTTCACTAATGACAGGCCCATCGCAAGCATGCTTAACAATTTGGCTTCCTCTGGAGAAGCCTCTTCCTACCCATTTACACGTTGCTATAGAGAGGAGGAGGCCTCCAGCCCACGCTGGACACCTCTGAGCACGTCAACACGAACCACCACAGCTCAGCTCTGCCTCCAGACATGCTCTTTGCAGGTGGAAGTGCCTGGGGGTGTTCCCAAAAGAGCTGGTGGAAAATGTGTGGGACCGGGAAAGGTTGCCAGGACCAGCAAAGAGGAGCTCCACACTCCATTGGGTTTGCTTCTTTTGCTAAGTCACGGTCAAGAAATCACACAGCCTTTTCCTGTTGCAGCGAAGCCTGCGGAGATAAGCCAGTTAAGCACCCAGCAGCCCCACCTCGCTTTGCTAATCTCTACATCTCTCCTCCAGCTGGGAGCTGCCATGGAAATGCCAGGAATCTGGCCGGCTCTGTGGGTTTCGAGGAACACCAGTACTTTAGGGAGGGGGGGGCTTATCCCACCAAAACACCGCACCAACCCGAGTTCTTACCCAGTGGTCACTGAAGTCACCGACTATCACGGCAGGGGCGAAAGACCTGGCCGGGTTCATGGAGCAGCCGGTGTAACGGATCTGCAGAGAAGCACCATTAAGCCCTTTTAGCACATTTTAAAAAATCCTGGTGTGTTATTAGCGTGATTCATTCCCCGAGCTGGTGTCTCAGCCTCCAGCACGCGGGCTCCGAGAGGAAGGATGCTAACAGCTCCCAGCACCTGAGTCAACGTGGGTGAGTTGGCTGAATTCGCTCATTTTCTGCATGAGAGCACGCGTCCTGCGAGTCCTGCAACTCAGCTGTGTGTGACGTGACCAGGGCAGCGGGGACAAGCTCCTGCTGCACCTATTCCTGAAGCAAATGGCTCCTCCTTGCCGCTGAGGACAGGAGAAGAACAGTCCCAGGGACACATGGGCTTGGGGGTCATTAAGGAGGGATGATGTGTTGTAAACATCGCTGGTTTAATGCATGCACGGGGAGGCAGGGGCTGCTTCATCCAGGAGGGATTTCCCTGGGGGTCCATCCCAAATACTCCCCAATTTTATCACAGTCTTGAGTTCCTCTTTCAATCCTGGACACTTCCCTGGAAGTGTTCAAGACCAGGCTGGACAGGGATTCAAGCAACCTGGCCTGTTAGGAGGTATGTGTCCCTGCCCAGGGCACGGGGGTTGCAACTCAATGATCTTTACGGTCCCTTCCACCTCTAACCATCCTGGGACTCTATGCCAGAAGGCCCTACCGATCCCTGGGAGCTCCCTGTGGGTCTCCAGGAACAGCAGTGCCCACCAGGTTAAGTTTTTCCATGCCAAATATAAGTACAAGTTCAGGCTCTATCATGGCTTTGGTGGGATTTTTCCTCCTCTATCTGCTAGAAATCCATGGCCACCACATGAGTTCCAAATCCCTCATCCCCCCCCCGGAGCACACGGCCAAGCAGCCTTTGGGCACAAAGGCCGAGACAACCTCGAAAGCGCTGTGTTTTAGCCCATTCTACGCACCCCAAGGAGATGCCCCACAGCAACTGAAAGGCCGATGGACAGGGCAGGAGAGCCCAGGTTGTCCTCCCGGCGTTCATCAGTAGAAGCAAAGATGCAGAGGACCAGCTGGAAGGTGAGGAAGAGCTCGACGGTCACCGCCTGCCCCGTCGTTGTCTCGTTGTGCAGCTGGAAGGGGAGAAAATAACGTGTCTCAGGGAGGGGGCAGTTTGGGGGCTGGGTTGGAAGTGCAGGGGGGGAAACTCAAATCAAGGCACACAGGAAACTGGTGGGATTTTTGGCAACAATATGAAGAGGAGGAAAAATTTCCCAGGTCAAAGGAGAAGTGGGTCAATGGGTAATACTCGATTGACCAGGCAGGAAATGTTTTAGTTCCATTTCTTTGGGTATTTTTTTCCACTCTTCTTCCTTCCCTTTCCCCTTTCCCCTTTCCCCTTTCCCCT
>VZTM01000954.1:103393-119795 GCA_013400555.1 Jacana jacana
CCTTTCCCCTTCCCCCTTTTCCCCTTTCCCCTTTCCCCTTCCCCTTCCCCTTCCATTATTTTTCTTTTCCTCATGCTTAAAATGCAAAATGTGTTTTGGAAAAGTTTACAAATTGCATTTTGAAAATGTCAAAAAGAAATGTCTGGGCATTTAAAAATCCCCACAAAACCAACCAGCCAACCTAAAAAACCCAAACCCAACCCAACAGACCTCACCTTCCCCCTTCCCCCAATTTTCTGACTGAAAGAACTTGTCAGATTTGCTGTGAGGCTGTGCCTGGTTCCACCCTCTTCTCCTCCTGCTCCGCTTTTCTGACTCTTTATGACTCCTCAGAGGTTTTTTTTCACCCAGATCTGGAGGGATCTAGCAGCGCTGCCAGGCAGGTCCAGGGTGCCCCTGCTCTCCCCATGACTGTTCCATTCCTGCAGCCCCTCTTGGCTCATCCCTGCCCTTTCTTTCCCCAAGCCATGAAGGTTGGTAGTTGCCCTCCTGCCCAAGGTCCAGTGTTGGATCCTCTCCCTCTCTCCCTCCCTCCCTCTCTCCCTCTCTCTCTCCCCTCCCTGATATCCCCACTCCCCCTTTTTTTTTATTCAGGGTGATTTTTGCAGGCAGCTACAAGGTGAACAGCCCACAGAAGGAGGGGGAGAGAAAATATCAAGATCCCTATTCCCTCTTTGAGGTGGTTTAAGGTAAAACAACAGAGCAGGGCATTTTGAAAGTCTCTCTTAAAACTCCTACTCACTTTGTTGGGTTTATTAAACCTCTGCTATTATCAGGCTAAATAGTCTTGTTCAGATTAATCCCCAATCCCTTCTTCAACCCTCTTAATCTCTTTGGCAGCTGAGCTGGGTCCTGGCAGTGCCTCCCTGCTGCCAGAAAGGAGATTTCCCAGTGCTGGTTCCGCTGGTTCCTAAAATGCGCTGCCCCCGCCCCCCCCCATCCTCCCTCACCCCTCAGTGGGGTTTGGATGATGCTGGTTCCAGCATGGGGGGTCTCTACAGGAGACAGAGCTGCCTGTGTCCATCTGGGGCACGGAGAAACAAGAGAGGAGAGTGAACCCTGCCCCTTTTTAAATATTTCCCCCTCTTTTTATTACAGGGGTGGGTGGGGAAGGGGGTGTTGGAGGCTGGGACACAGCTGGGTTCCATTTCCTTTTTTCTTTGCGTGTTTGAAACCAGTCTGGGATCCTTGTGTGATGCTTGTGGTGCTGCCCGGGCACCAGGATGGACCAGCTGGGTCTGCTGTGGGCACCCCTTGAAAAGAAGGTGGAGGGATGTCATCCCCCACCTCTGCTCTGCTCCCTCAAGGACTAGGAACTGCTGGAGAGAGACCAGCGGAGGCTGAGAGGATGATGAGGGACCTTAGCATCTCTCTGCTGGGAACAGGCTGAGGGACCTGAGGTTGTTCAGCCTGGAGAAGAGCAGGCTGAGGAGGGGTTATTTCATTGATGCTGAGCAATATCTAAAGGAGGGGAGGCAAGAGGATGGGGTCAGACTCTTCTCAGTGGTGCCCAGTGACAGGACAGGAGGGAACGGGAACAAATTTGAACATAAGAAGTTCCATCTCAATATGTGGAGGACCTTCTTCACTTTGAGGGTGGCAGAGCCCTGGAAAAGGCTGCCCAAAGAGGGTGTGGGGTCTCCTGCTCTGGAGAGATTCCAAGCCCCCCCAGATGAATTCAGCCTGCTCTGGGTGACCCTGCTCTGGGAATCTGGCACAGCAACCTCTAAATGTCCTGTGGTGTAACACTGAGGGGAGAAAAGGCTGCCCTCACCCACAGCAAGACTGGAAATGGGACATGCTGGTGGCAAGAGCAATGGAGAGGTGATATTTTTGGTTACATCCTTCCTAAACACCTGGAACTCCTCCAAATCCATCTCCTCCACAATACAACCCTGGATAAAACTTAGATGATGATGGCTTTGTCTTCTAAGGGAGGTATCTAAGTGGCCAGCTGGATCATAACTCTGTTTTTAATGTCCTAAAAAGCAGAGGAGGCAGCCTGGACTCCTGCTTTCGTCCCTGCTCCTGGAAGGACCCTTGGTTCAGCAAGCTCATGATGCTGGGCTGCAGCTGACAGTGGCTTCCTACCCAACACTAAATGAAGGAGGAGGGAGTCCTTGTTGGCCACAAAGCCCTTCTTCGCATCCCTCAGCCTTCCCAAAAGCCCTGCCCAATCTTTCCTGCTCTCCTTCAAACCCATCAGTGGGCTTAAGTCTTACCTTGTTAATGGCCAAGCCTTCCTGGGAGTCTGCAGGGGTGATCTTGTGTAAGATGGCAGCTCCCACGACCCCCCCAAGGAGCTGGGCCACCACGTAGAAGACGGCACGGAGGAAGGAGACTTGGGAGCTGATGAGGCAAGCCACCGTCACTGCTGGGTTGATGTGGGCTCCGCTGATGTGCCCCAGGGCTTGGACCAGCGTCCCGATGGCCAAGCCAAAAGCCAGCGCGATTTGGAGGATGCTGGGGGAGGAAGCTGAGGGCCAGTTCAGAGCAGAGCCCAGGCCAAAGAGGATGAAGACCAAAGTCGCCAGAAATTCTGCCAAGACAGCCCGGGTGAAGGCTATGGATCGCAGTTCCCACATCATGGTGCGGCGGCTGCTGGAGGCTGCAAGGTCTGACCCTGCTCGTGGTGGTGGCTTCAGGCCGTTGTCCCCACTGCTGCTGTGTCCCTAGAGGGTGCCGGGGTGGACAAGGTATATATATATATGGATGTGGGGGGCTGAAGGATCACCCCCTGCAGGAGGTGGGATTGTGGTCCTAGGAAACCTGATGCTTTTTTGGTTTTTTTTAATTTCAATTTGTGTTCCAGCTGAGGGAACATCAGACTCTGCCCCCTCTATTAAAGCTGGGGAATGCGGTGTTCGTCACCCTCGGGAGGTCATAAATCAGCCTCGAAAAATGCCACAAAACCACCATTCCCTCTCTCCTGTGCTCTCTTACCAGGCAGGGGTCCTGTCCTGTCCTGTCCCCAGAGGTGCCTGTTGCTCCTCTCTTCTCCAAGCTCCATCACCTACAGCATGGAGAGGAGAGCAAGGGGTGGGGTGGTGGTCTGTAGAGCTAGAGGTGGAGCTGAGGTGGGTTTGTGCTGAAAAACAACGTGTGGGCTGGGATTAAAAAACCCAGGCAAAACTGGGTGCAAGAGAGTCTCCCAGAGGCACAAAGCTCCAAGTGACTTAGTTTGACTCAAGTCCTCAGAGGACCAGGGTTTTACAGTCTGGGCACAGGTTTCCTCCCCCGAAAAATGGGAACCAGCCTCAAGAAATGACTGTCAGGAAAGAAATGAAGAAATTCTCGTGTGAAAAACCAACGAGCACAGCTGGAGTACTGGCTGGGCTCTAATTACAGGGATTTTGGCCAACAGCTCTTCAGAAATGGCTTTTTACTTCTTGGTGTCAGTCCCTAAAAGAGGAATGGCATTTTCTTCTCCGGAGTATGGTTTTCTTTTCTCAAGAGGCTTATGGAGACATCACTCTTAGCAAGGGAAAGATTATGGGGAGAACAAGTCCAGTCCGTGCCCGAGTCTGGAGCCTGGGAGCCTTGTATCCAATTTTTTCCTTTGGAAATCCTTCTCTTGGTCTTCCTCAGGGACCCAGGCCCATCATGGCGTTGCTCTGATCCTCTGGTTTTCCAACACTGAAGCAGGTTACAAAGCAGGTTGTGAGGCTTAAGGTATTTGGGGTGCTGATGAGCCTCTAAACACGGTCACATCAGGGCTACAGAGATGCTGAGGGGCCTGGAGCATCTCTCTGGTGAGGAAAGGCTGAGGGACTTGGGGCTGTTTAGTCTGGAGAAGAGAAGGCTGAGGGGGGACCTGATCAACCCCGATAAATACTTCAAGGAGGGGGTGTGAGGAGGATGGGGCCAGGCTTTTTCCAGCAGTGCCCAGTGAGAGGACAAGAGGGAACGGGCACAAACTGGGACAGAAGAAGTTCCATCTGAAGATGAGGAGGAACTTCTTGGCTTTGTGGGTGGCAGAGCCCTGGGAGAGGCTGCCCAGAGAGGGTGTGGGGTCTCTGTCTCTGGAGACAATTCAGAATCCATCCAGGTGCCACCCTGTGGGACTTGCTCTGGCAGGGGGGCTGGAGGAGGTGATCTCCAGAGGTCCCTTCCAAGCCCATAGTGTTTTGTGATTCTGTGATCCAGTCCGTAGGCTCCTGCCCACCTGGCTCAGGTTTGGGGCTCAGTGTTACTGGAGAACTTGTAATTTCTGGGTCTGGTCATGAGCACAGGCTGTGATTAGTGCAGGAAACGACAGGGAACTAATACAGGCAATTAACTGGAGCTGATAACCCTACTTGATTAATAGTTATTCATGGCAAGTGAGTAGTGATGTATTAGTGCTTAACGAAGACTAATTAAAAGGAAAGAGAAGTAATCAGGATTAGCTCTGAGCAGCTTAAAAACCTAATGCAGCTCTACAGTCCTCGCTTCTATCCGGCAGCTCTCCTCCACGCTGTGTTTCGAGGTGTTTGTGCTCTGGAGGGGGATTTCTGCTGCTCAGCATGATGACAGGACTGGTGTTGGACCAGGAGCCATCCTGCTGAAAGGGATTTCTGCTACTGTGGTCTTTGCTGTGGGGCTGAGGTGTGGGATGATGCTTTCCAGCAACACATCCCAGCTTTCACCCGCACCACTGGGGTGGCTGGAATCCTGGTTTTGAGAGAGGAGATCCATGGCATGACACTGGTAATGCCAAGCAGAGCTAAGGTCTCCTGCCTTGCCATGACCATGTGCCTCAACATGTGCCTGGAGAGCGGAGAAATGGGAGATTGAGGATCAAGGAGGCTGAAGACCTTGGTGTTGGGTTGCTGAAGCTCTGCTTGTGTCTAGGAGGGCTTTCAACCATCAACCCAACACGGACAAAGCTGGGCTTTAGATACCTCCAGGGCTGGAGATTCCACCTGCTCCCTGGGCAGCCTCTTCCAAGGCTTAATAACCCTTTCAGTGTAAATTTTTCCCCCAGTATCCATCCTAAACCTCCCCTGGTGCAACTTGAGGCCATTTCCTCTTGTTCCTTGGGAGAAGAAATGGACACCCCCATGCTCCCCCCAGGCCCTGTCTCCACCCTCCTTTCAGGGAGTTGTAGAGAGCAAGGTCTCCCCTCAGCCCCCTTTTCTCCAGGCTGAACACCCCCAGCTCCCTCAGCTGCTCCTCACAAGTTCTCCAGCCCATTCTCCTTGGCTCTCCAGACTCCTCACCATCTCTGTTGCCCTTCCCTGGACTCACTCCAGCCCCTCCATGTCTTTTTTTTTTGTCAGAGGAGGCCCAAAACTGGCCACAGCACTCGAGGTGGACCCTCACCAGTGCTGAATAAAGGGGGAAAGCCTGGCTTTGCACCTTCCACCAAGCACACTGCAGGTTCGGGACCACCTTCCGGCCCGGCAGCAACGTTGTCTGAGGTGGGAAAGTGTTTTATTTTACCTTTTAACCGCAGCTCTTGGAGCCATCAGCCCTCCCCTGGGATGAAATGCAGGTGCTCGTTATGTGTGCTGGCATCTGCGGAGGGTTGATACACGGTGCTTCCTCCCAGCAGCAGAAAACGGGCCGGTAAGGTGTTTTTGAAGAACATTTTGCAAGCAAGGGAACGGTGCTTGCACAACAACTTGCTTCTCGAGTGACTTAGATGGCTCAGATATCTCTGCTTCCCTGGCTTTCAGGAAAGTATAAACATCTTTAAGGTATCTCCATTCCATCTGAAATACCTCCGAGCCACAGAGAATAAAAGATTTATTGCATAAACAAGAGTGAGTTTTCCTGCTTGTAGCCAAGCCATGGCGGGAGGTGTCTGTGGTGCCCAGGCCGCCCTGGAAGCTCCATTTTTCACTCTTTTCTGCAAACAGAGATCACCTGCAGATGATTCCCCCTCTCCTCTTCCACAGCTGAACAGAGAACTGGTGCCCACCCCTCGCAAGGCAGCAAATGCCCTTTTTATTAGACACCAGAGAATCCACAGAAGGTCTAAGTCTTGGGAGAAAGTTTTATACAGACCCAGCTCTTCTTGGTTCCGCTGTTTGCTGAAATAGATGGTTTCTTTCCAAGAAAGGAGGTGTAAAGCTGAAAATGCTACCTCTGAGAGCTCTCCAGGGGGAGCCTTGAGAAGCAGCCAAATGATAAGAAGGATAAAAAGGTCTTAATGCTAATATTGTGACTAACCTTGTTTCTCAGCTGAGGTTTTCTATTTGCTGCCTGGATAAATGGGCGTGCTGCTGCGTTTGGCCCCATCCGTGGTCCCAGCAGAGGGCAGGGGATGGGAGCCATGGGCTGGCAGGACACTTGGGCGAGTGGAGCAGATGGGGATGAGGGTATGGAGATGTTTGTGTAGGCATCAGCCGGGGCAGAAACACCCCAGTTGGGTTTTCCCCTGGGAATTAGAGTACCTGTGGCAGTAGTTTGGCCCCAGGGACCTTTTCACCCTGAATGTCCCAACTCTCTCAGGGGCAGGGGGTGTCTGTGGGTTTGGGTCCCACTTGCAGGGAAAGGACCAAACCTGGGTCCCTCGCCTTTCTCCACACTGAGTTTGTCAACTACCGGGCTCCTGCTGCCCACTGCAGGATGAGGTGTACAGAGATGGCCACTCTCTGTGAGCTGCAAAGCATCGTGGGGGTGGATTGAGACCCCCCTTTAGCTCTAGGCTCTTTGGTGATGGGATGCAGGAGCTCAGTTCTTGCTGCAGTGCAAACCAAGGCATGATTTAACTGGGTTTCACTAATGTACCAGGAAGGTCTTATCCCTCTCCCACACTTGGTTGGAGAAGAGACAGAGCAGGAGATAATGTCTATCTTCCCCCAAGTGAGGTGACCATCAGGAGAAAGTGTCTTCTCCCATTGCCATATTACACCAAAAGGACCATAGTCACCCAGAGGAGCAAAATGGGAAAAACAAAGCACCACCTTTTCTGGCATTTCAGGCCAAATCCTCAATCCCCATTCATGCAAAACTGCTGCTGGCACTTGCAGCGTTTATTGTTCTTGTTTTAATTGAAGCAGAAGGATTAATGCAACCCTGATTTCCTTCACTGACTTCAATGAATTGAGCTTGAGCACTGGGCCGGGAGCTGGGCATGGTCTTAGAAGAAGGCTTCATTTTATTATTTTATTTTATTTTACTTGTGTCCCATCTCAAGGACTTGCAAGTTCAGTCCTGAATGTTTGCTCAGGGTCTTAGCCAAGGCACACTGGAACCCTGGTGGAGCTGGCCTAGGGTTCATGGCAGGTTCACTCTACATTTCTGGTGGCTTTGTGAAACCCTGACACCCAGGAAGACCATGGAGGCTTCCACCTTGGCCTCACCTGCTCTCTGCATAGCGCCTGGGCAGGGATTTAATCCATTCCTCCTGTGATTTACAGGAAAATACAATTTTTCTTTTGGTACCAACAGGTTAACGAGACCCAAAATGTCCAGAACCAGGGAGATGGAGAAACTGTTATTTCTGCTTCTGTAGAGAGACTTTATAGACAAGATATGGCCAATCTCAACATACTGCAAGGTCAGAGACAGGGCTGAGGTAGGTGATGGCCTCCCTTTAACCATGCCTGAAGGGGGATTCCTCTCTTTGAGTGCTGCTATACCAGGCCAGGGCATGGCATCTTTGGCATAAACATTTATAGGACAATAGGTCATGCTTTTCCCCTTGAATCCACGTACAGCCAGCACGTTCTGAAGTGAGACAGATCCTCTGGCTTTACCAGATTTTGTAAGCTCTTTTCTACTTACCCAGGCATGAATCTTACGTTCTTTAGCATCAATCAATCAGGTTGCAACATCATCCTCAGGTTACAGGACTGAGCGGAAGACCTTGGCGTCACCCTCCGCTGGGTGCCCAAGGGTTATGTTTGCAAAACAAACCCCATCTAATGAGCCAAAATCCCAGCAGGTGTAAACTGGGGATGTGGCTTTGCGGGGACATTGACTGAGAGCACCCAGTTCTTGGCTGTTTCACTGTTTTCCTTATTTTGATATAAATCAGAAGAAATCAAGCTGAAGGAGAAGGGAATGAGCTCAATTCAGGTGCCTTTCTCTGGGTAATTCTCCTGGATTTCCAAAAACCCAGACCACTAGGTTTGGATACCAACAGGAATCTGTCCTGGTGGCTCTACAAGTGATGTCCTATGTCCCCTGCTGTCCCTTCTCCTGCAGCCCCGTGGATCTGAGATGTTCATCGCCCCCCGTGATGGATTGCAGAGCCAGGGCTGTTGCAATGTGTGTGTTATCTCCCCATCAGCACCCCGGGTACCAATTTGTGTATTGATTGCTCAGGGTGCTGTGCAGGGATTATTTTGGGCAGTTATCTCTTAGTCTTTGCTGGGAGGGAAGCGGGAGGGTGTCTGGGAGCTTCACCTTCCAGAAGAGGCTGTTGCTGGCCCAGCATCTCTCCTGGGCAGCTGTGGTGAGGAAGTGCCCGGACGGCGCCCGGGTGAAAGTAGGTTCTTGTGAAAATCTCTCTAGCAACCAGTTGGGATTGATGGAGAAAGGAAAAACAAACCCCACACGTAGCTTCTGAAAACAGCATCTTTCATCTGAGGTCAAGGTGTGCCATGGTCCTCAGTGGACAGCTGGGTAAGGAGAACAGTGCAGTGGTCCCAGAGGGGCAAAAACCAGGATTGGGATCAGGCTCTAGAATCATAGAATCATTTAGGTTGGAAGAGACCCTTGGGATCATGGAGTCCAACCATCAGCCCTACTCTACAAGTTCTCCCCTACACCAGATCCCTCAACACCACATCCAATCTGCTCTGAAACACAGTCAGGGATGGGGACTCCACCCCCTCCCTGGGCAGCTGATTCCACTGACTGACCACTCTGGGAAAAACCTTTTCGTCATGGCCAGCCTAACCCTCCCCTGCTGCAGCTTGCAGCCATTCCCTCTCCTTCTAGCGCTCATTGCCCGTGAGAAGAGACCAGCACCAACCTCTCTGCAATGGCCTTTCAAGCAGTTGTAGAGAGGGATGAGGTCTCCCCTCAGCCTCCTCTTCCTCAAACTAAACAACCCCAACTCCCTCAATCCATCCTCATAAGCCTTATTCTCCAGGCCTCTCACCAGCTCCGTGTCCCTCCTCTGCACTCGCTCCAGCACCTCGATATCTCTCTTGTGCTGAGGTGCCCAGAACTGGACACCAGACTCAAGGGGTGGCCTCACCAGTGCTGAGCACAGGGGGACAATCACCTCCCTGCTTCTGCTGGTAAGTAGAAGTGTTACTTCTAGTGGCAGCAACCACAAGGAGAAAGCCAGAAGAGGTGTCAGACTATGTTAAATCCTTCCCAACCATTAAACTGAACAGTCATTTTAAAGTCAACCATTGAGCATGAAGCTGCTTCTGCCTCTGCTTTGGTGGAGCACGGGGCTGAGGTCTGGGTGTGGAGCCAGGCTCTGGCAGCCCTAGAAGCTGGTGGCTGCAGCCTCTCAGAGGTGTCTTCAACACAGAGCCTCAGCACAGCCCTAGGAACATGAAGCTCAGCACCTGCAATGTCACCGGCAGCCCAGAGCCGTTGTGTGGTCACCAAGTGGCACCGCTTGTTCTGTAACTCTTGGAGCCACTGAAGACTCACAACCACAGTGCCAGTGGCTCATCCACCTCCACCTGGGGCTTTCCAGTCCTTGGTGCCCCCAAAGCCTGTGGGGTTTGTGCAGAACCAGTTGAACCATTAACAAAAGGCTGGATCCCCACCCTGGATGGGCTCCAGGGAAAAGCGGTGCAGTAGGTGAAAGGGAGGGTTGGCCCAGAGCCGCCAGGGCAAGAAGGCTTGTGTGGGAGAAGGACTTTGTCCAGGGGCCAGGAGCATCCACCAGCTTTCTTCTGCCAGGCCCTGGGCTGCTGCGTCAGGTCACGGGTCACTCGTCAGCTGGGCTCCTAGGAATGTGAACAATTGCTGTGACCAGCTGTGGGTGGTGTTACACATATTTCCTTCATTACCGTTTCCAGAAGAAGGTGCACAGTGGCATGAAGGTGTCTCTCCAAGCGTTACCCAAATCTGTCCTCTGCGTGTGTGTGTCCCCCCTCCCCACCTCCCAGCGAGGCGAGTTTGCATACTTGGGCGATTCCCAGCCTTTAACAGCATCAGATGCACACGAGGGTGGCAAGAACATGTTCTTCTGGCAGCGATGAGTGAAAGGCAGTCCTGAGCGGCTGAAGGGTTTAATCCTGGGGAGTGCCTCGTTCTTTGTGTTCATCCCTCTGCGCGTGTTGTCCTGACTCTCTGACGTGGGTATCACGGATTTGGCTTCCCTTCATTTTCCTCAACCTCCACCACGGGGACCTGCAGGTCCCAGCAACTCACTGAAACCACACACCGCAGCTCTGGAGGTGTTTAGAAAAAGCAAAACCCCCAAAACCAGTAAAAACAGGGCGAAGTTTCTCAAAGCACCCAAATGCTGGCACCGGTTTAGCCCCACGACACGGGCCAACAACTGCAAGCAACCCAGTAGCTTACTGGGATTACAGCCCCCAGCTGTAGTTGCAGCTACTGCCCACCACTGAGATTTGAGCCCCCTCTAATTAAAACGCCCTTCTCAGGGTTTCAATTAATTGTACCCAGCAGCTGGTGGGCCTGGGGTGAGATGTGACCACTCAGCTGGGCAGGAGTTTCTTCCAGGTGATGGAAAGCTGATGGTATAAAGGGGATGGCTGGAGGGGTGGGTTTCTTTTTCAAGCTGAGGCGCTAGTGTTGGGTACCAAGGCTTGAGCCTGATGTTCCCTGCAGAAACTAGTGAGGAGAATCATCCCACCCTGAAGGATTCTGGCTTTTCCAGCTCCTTCTAGCCTGTGTTAAGGGGAAGTTGCGTCTGCTCGTCGAGAACAGAAGGAAGGCAGGAGGGTGGTTTCAGCTGAGGGACTCCACACAAGAGCAAGAAGGTACAAGCTGGTTAGGACGGGCGATACTGGCTCTGGGGAGCAGGAGATGAGGCTCTGAGGTGGTCACTTGGGGCTGGTAGGCACTGGAGACCTCTCAGCCTGCCCTGTACTGGGATACTGGCAGGATGGGGGATGAGGGTAGGGCTTTGCCCCTCGAGAATAAGGATGTTTTCATTTCTTTTATCTTTCCAAACCCCTCTTCAGGCATGCCCTGGTGGTCACAGGTTGCCTGATAACGTCCTATCCAGGGACCAAGCCTGGTGGCAGGATTTAGCTTTAATAATCCATGGATAATTCCGCAGCCGGAAAGCCTAGGGTCAATTCCTGGATTGGTTTTGTTTTAAACTGGGGCTTTTTTCTCTCCTTTTTCTTTTTTTTGAAGTCCATGGCAGAACATTCACTGCCAGTGGGGGCTTTGGGGGCTTTCCCCTCTTGGGGGTGGGGAAAAGCCTATTTGTGGAGGGCTCCAGGGTGTGCCATCGTCTATGCTGATGCAGCAGATCCCTTAATGAGCCCATCAGGCTCTCTTTCCCGTGGTTTTGATGTGATTGAGCGCTCGGTGCAGATGCTTTAATCCCTGTGAAATCCCTTGTGGAGTTGGCAGGGTGTGGCCTTGACAAGTTTAGGGTTTTTTTTTTTAATTTATTTCTTTTCTTTTTCCCCAAGTATTAAAGGTACATGAGTGCAGGGGAAGGGCTGCCTCCCGCGGCCCCGTGCTGGGCCGGACCAGGGGCTGCTCAGGGAGCTGGATGGGGGATGTTGAAGGGTTGGGATGAAGCTGTGTGTGAGCTCCGTGATCTGCAGCCTGGCTCTGGTGTGCTCTTACCCTCCTGCTGCACCTGTGAGATCGGGGGGAAAAAAGATCTAGAGGAAAATTACCTTTTTGGGTAGCGCTCTGGCACATGTAAGAGCTTCTGGCTCAAAGAGCAAAGCAAAGAACCAGGCTTAGGGCAGGGTTTTGTTTGGTGGAGAAGGATGGTCCTGCAGGGGCTGGAGGGCTTTGCTGTTCATTCCTATCATTAGGCAGAATCATCCTTGTCTTCTCCATGGGCAAAATGAGAGTCCCTTCAAGACTCACAGCCCTTGGGCTCATCCTTCTGGCTGTGGAAAGGTGTGAAGATTTCTCTAAGCTGGGTGGAAACACTCCCTGCTGGGGCTGGATGTGTTTTGGGGCCGGGCTGAGAGGGAAGACTGAGATACCCTCTAGGCACTCATGGGGTGGGAATGGGCCTTCCAGACACCAGGGTGGTGGAGGGGTTTGGTGTCTCTTCCCTGCTGCTTTTTATTTAGAGGGGGGCTGTTTTGGTGGGCAATGCCATCTGCTTTTCTTTGCTGAGGGTTTTTTCCCTCTTCCAGACTCAGCATTTTAACTCTTTGAAGCATCTTCAGCCTTGGGATGGAGCATGGGGGGGGTATCCCATGGTATCCCACCAAAGAATCTGGCTTGGCCAGGGACTGTAGCTGGGGCAAATCTCCCTCTGGGGCTGGTTAAGAAAATGGGTGTCTGTCTGTCTGTCTCCTCGTGATGCCGGGCATCACCCGGAGTTTCTGTTCCCAGGCTCCTCACCCTCCCCATGGCTCATCCCCTGCTTGAAGGGGATCAAGGAGCTGAGTGGGGTTTGGTTTCCTCGTGCTCGGTGGCAGCAGCGAGAACCCCACCTGCTGGGTTGAGTTTCTCTCCCTGGATCGCTCGCTCGCCCGGGGACCTGCCCACATTTATGCCTCTGCTCAACCTGGAGGAGAATGAAAGCCCTTGAGGAGCTTGTGGTTAACAGGCACTTAATTGATTCTGAATAATCCTGACAAGTTTTTGCAGTCCTTGTGGTAATCGCCTCCCTTTCCAATTGAACAGCTCGGGCTGGTCTGTGTGGATGCCAGCTGCACATTGCTTGGCTGCATTCTTTAATTTCCAGCTCATGCTCTCCCTTTAACCCTTCCCCTGCCGGCTTCTCTGCCACGGCTGCTAATGGGGATGGGTTTTTCAACCTCCTTTCCTTTAGGACAGCCGGTTTGTCACCTTCTCTAGGACTTTCAAGGAGCCCAAAATGTGGCAGGGGCTTTTTTTTTTCTTTCATGACAGTATAAGCAGAAAAATTACTTTTATTTTTTGTACCTGTAATATTCAGTAAGCCAATTGGAGGCATGATGTGTGCTGCTGGGCTGGCAAGCAATAAATGACTTGAAGGGGCCAGGGAAGGACTGGAAGGAGGATGTTGGAGGGCTGGGATGAAGGGGCAGAGATCCCAGCCTGAGTGCGTGGTCCCTCTGTGCCTGGGAACCACTGGGAACCCAGTGCAAGACATCTCACCTTCACCACGAGCCCACCTCTCCGGGTGTGAAGTGAGGGTGTGTTGTGTTTGTACTCTGTCTCTTTCTCTGTCCTGAGCAAGTTTTCTGCCCCTGTGAAGCACTTCATGATGAAAAGGAACAATTTCCTCCCCTCCCCAATCCCGATCTCCTGGTGCCTGTGGCTGGAGGGTAAGGAGGTGTCCTCTCCTCGCTGTGCTCTGCAGGCTGCAGTTCTCACCCCCACCCCAGGCCCTGCCTCAGTGGGTAAAACCTCACTCCCTTTATGCCCCTTCCCCTGGACATGGCTGGAGTTGGGAGCTGGACTCCCCGTCCAGCCTCCTTCCCCGTGTGCTTGAGTTAGTATTGCTCTGGGGAGGGGAGCTGCGTGGTGCTCACAGTCTGCTGGCTGCCCTGGGACACCCCCAAACCCTCCTTGTGCCCCCCAGCTGGCACTCTGTGAGTCAACATATGGGGCAAATGAGTCTTAACCTCTCTCTCTCCCCCTCCATGCAAAGCTGGGAAAGGTCAGGACAGGAGCCAGGGCTGCGTGTGATTCCTCCCTCCTGCTCTCCCATTCGGAGCTTGGCTCAGGCCTCCCCCTCTGCCCCACTGGAGCCTCCAGCCCCCCACAATCACCCCCCCCGTGCCGTGTCTGTCCACAGCATGGCCCCTGGAAGCTGCTGCTCCCTGACCACTAGTGGCAGAGAGATGCTGCAGAAAAGCATCCTTCATCCCTCACCTCTCCCCTCCCCTTTACAACCCCAGCATCTCTGGGGCGGCCGTTTCCCCACCCTGTGGGACCCTGCCCCGGCCGTGTCCCTGCATCCTCCCCCCTGTCACAACCCTGCATCCTCCCCATCGCTGCTGCTGGCTGCTCGCCTTCCATTTTTAGCTGGTTTTTTCCCATCTGCCCCCTGTGCTGCAGGCTGGGAATGGTACAGTCCTCCCTCCAGCGCCCGTGGTGTCTCCGTGGATGTTGCTAGAAGGTGAAGGCATCCGCGCAGGCTGCAGCCGGTGCCGCCAGCCCCAAAACACCCCGGGAGAAGGGGGCAGACGGGACCCAGTGAGGGGGTCCCTGCTCATCCTCGGTCCTCTCCTTCCTCCTGCTGCTGCTGACAGGGTCTGGCAGCATCCTTAGCGAGGAGCCATGACCCAGGGGAAGGTAGGTGGGAAGCCAGTGATGTGATGATGAATAGTCCTGCTTGCATAACTATTGCATGTTTTGGCGGGTGGAGGGGTGGCAAAATGGGTTGAAAGGAGGGGATTTAAGGAATAAAACCATGGCCACGGAGCGGGGAGCTGGGTACCCACACACAGCCCCTGCGATGGGGGTGTTTCCAACAGGGGATGGGGTGTGTGGGGGGGTTGTTGTGAGGTCGGGGGCTGTTTGTGCTGAATGCGGAGCTCAGCCTCGCTGTTGGACCTCTGGCTGCTTCCTCCTCCCATCCCAGGTGCCAGGGAGCTCAATGGGGTGCTTGTGCCCTCCCACTCAGTGCTGGGCACCCCATTCTTGCTCCAAGGAGGTCTGGATTTTGGGGGTTTTCTACTGCTCAGGGACTGGGGGAGGGGGGGTGTTAATGCATCCTCTGCCTGCGTGGTACATCATTGCCATGACAACGATGGATGCAGGCAGCATTATTGTCCCTCCTGTGTCTCCTTGGGTATCTCAGGGGTCCTGTGTGGCATTTGCCACCCTGTACCCAAAGTGGGGTGGGAGGTGAGGACAGTTCCTGTGAGCTGGCAGTGGAGGTGGCACACTAATCCCCATACAGCTGCATCGGCTCATGGCGCATGGGCCTCTTACACCTTCTAGTGAAGACCTTCTTGCGAGGACTGTGCTGGTTGTTGCAGTGCTGTGAGACCATCCACTTCCTTTTGGACTCCTTGTGGCTCCAGCCCCACATCCTGGCCATCGGTGGGGATGCTCTCCCTGATGCTGAGCTGCCCTCCCCACTCCCTCCCCCAACTCTGGCAGCAAGGGCAGGCCACCAGGCTCGTGACTTATCCCGGGATGACAAAGATCTAGAAGGTTAAATGGATAATGTTCCCCAGTAGAAGTAAGTTCTCAGGTGGCCTGAGGCTGGCTCTTTGGTGGGATTTCAATGGTCTGAGGAGGTGGGATCCCGAATCCCTTATCCACACCTTCAGGTTCTGGGAAGCAGGAAGGCTGAGCCCCTCCATGGGCAGAGAGGAATGAGCGAGAAGAAAATATTGGAGCTTTTCCTGGGGCTTATCAGAAACTCCCCCAAACGTGGGTGCAAGTGGAACTGAAAGAGGTCAGTGTTTTCTGCCCAGTAACTGAAAGTTGGTTTTTCTTTTTAAGGGAAGATTTAGAAAGAAGCAGGCTGACAAGCAGATAATTATTTGGATGCTTTCCAGTCTCACGTATGAGCTTGAGGCATCAGAGAGGACCCTGGGCAAGGCTGTGTCTCCCCTCAGACCTGGTCACCTACAGTTTTTCATCCCCTTTAACATGGCAGGTCTTTCCCCATTTATCCCCTCGATCAGAGCACCAGAGGATGCTCCTTCCTGGGGGAGCAGGTCTGGGTCCGTTGCCAGCTCACAGGAGTTACAGGGGGTTCCTTTCAGTTCCTGGGACCCAACAGGGACCTCCAGTCTGTGCCCTGAACTGTTCCTGTTGCAGGGCAGTTCCTGTGCTGGTTTTACAGTTTAAACTCTCTTTTCCTCCCTGCCTGTCGTGCAGCTCTCTGTGAACAACAAGCCCCCCAGCTCTGAGGGGCAAGGGGAGAAGAAGGACAATGCTACAGCTCCGCCAGCTCCTCCGACCTACGAGGAGGCAACAGCGGGAGAAGGGATGAAGGCTGGAGCTTACCCTCCTCCCCCATCAGTCCCACTCCACCCCAGCTGGGCTTATGTGGACCCCAGTAAGTTCTTCTGTGGCTGTAGCCAGGGTGAGCCCCTGGCAGAGGGGGAAAAGGGGTGTGGAGATTCCTCCTCCAGGCTTGTAGAGAGGAGGGAAACCAGGGATGTGGTGCCCAGTTTGGTCCATGGTAGAGCTCACCCTAGAGCTGTAGGTATAAGCCATAGAAGTCCGTATTTATCTGTAAAAACCATTTCACCCAACCACTAGACCATGCTGCCTTCCTGAGGTGGGGCTAAACTCCAGTGCTCTGTCCCTGCTCTCCTTCCCAGTATTGGGATGGTAAAATCCCCCTCTCCCAGCTTGCCACACTGGGCAATGCTACCTCCTGGGGCTGGGGAGGGTCCCTGGTGCCACAATCCCAGCTCTGCACTCACCA
>VZTM01000956.1:4865-20803 GCA_013400555.1 Jacana jacana
CCTTTCCCAGAAGCTAGAAAATTGAAGGAATGGAAACTAACAAGAACCATTATTTTGTCTCTATACTTCTAGTTAAAGCACTCCTCTAGGATGTGAGAAGTGAAGTGTCAAAACTGTAAGCTGAGCCTCAGGTCTTGTCCTGAACTTCTAAGGTAAATGATTCAGAGATGTAATTTCTCTATGTAAAAGAAGCTGCTTCCTCCTTTTTTCCATCATAAAACATGAAAGCTGAAATGAAAGTAGGAAGCAAATCCACTGAATGTCATAATTTTAAAACACTTACCAGTGCTTTTTGTTTTTCTTTAGATGCTCTCTGATTGAAAGGAACACTGAATCGTACTAAAGTCTCAGTTCCTGACACAGACTATCTGAATTGAGTTCTAAGCTCCTAAGTATTCCCAAAGAAAATTGCCCCAGAATAGAATTAGAAAGTTCATCTTGTCAAAACAAGAATTTGTTTCTAGTAACTCAAAAGACCCTTGAAATAATCATAAAGTCTCAAGATGATTCATGCTGGAAGAGACCTGGGAAGTTTTTTGTCCAACCTTCTGCTCCAAGCAAATAAGGTTTGCCAGGGCTTGATACAATTAGGTCATGAAAACCTCTAAAGATGGAGTCTGTACAACCTTTCAGGGAAACATGCTGCCTTGCCTGATTGTCCTTATGCAGTAAGGGTTTCTTCTTGTAACTGCTCTTTACCTCTCTTATTTCAATTTATGCTCATTGTCACTGGTCCTGCTACCCTGCATCACTATGAAGATCCTGGCTCTGTCTTCTTGGTGACCTCCCTGTAGGCACCAGCATATCATCTAGTCACCCTATTAAGTGTCATCAGCAAACTTTCAACACAAGCTCTTTATTTGCTTCTCTGGCTCATTGATAAATATATTTAAAAGAACAGTTCCCAGAATAGTTCGCTAGCACCTTCAGAGCTTCCTCCCATGGGATCCTAGCTCTTTGAATAAGCTGAAGTCACTTGGCTGAAGTCCAGAACCAGTAAATTGTTTCTTACCATCATTGGAGAAAATCAGCCTCTTCTCAGAATTAAATGGGACTCAGTCCTTATACAGTTAGTTTAAGTAAGATACTACACCTGAGAGTCACAAAGAAATTTAGTCTAACCTCCATAACTCTTCATGTGCTTTGACAGTCTCCTAAGGCCTTGCCTCATGTTGTGCAGTATCTCTCCCTCATTATCATGAAATGCATAAGTCATTGTAAAGAATTATAATAAAACCACTTGAAACACGAGAATATGAATCACTGTAAGAACCTCCAGCTATTTTACTCCCAAAGCTTCCTATAGCCTGTGGTTCCCAACTTCTAAGTAAGCATAGCCTGTGAACCTTGCTGAAGCCTAGAGATTTCTCAGCCGTCATATTATGTTAAGTTTGAATTCAGAAACAGTCCCAGAAAAAGAATTTCTTTGAGACATATATTCAGGTTATCATTAACTCAAAAGTATTTAAAAACTATCTTTGGAGTTTGATTCCCAAAGAAAGTAATTGACTTTGATGTGGTTTGGATCAGGACCTAAGTGAAGAGTCATCTAAATTCCATTCATCTTTACAAAGAGTTTCAGTGAAATAACATCATAGTAGAAAGATAGCCTTTAAGAGTCTTTCACTAGTTATCTGAAGAATCAGAACACATCCAGCGGGAATTAAATCATCAGCTCAGGAAAACAGTCTTGGCAGAAAAAGAAAAGAAAAGAAAAAAAAAAAAAAAAAGAGAAAGAGAAAGGTTTTGTTCCCTTAATAAGTACCAAAAAGTTTAGTGGGGTTTTTTGTTGTTGTTGTTTTTTGGTGTTTTTTTTTTGTTTTGCTTTGTTTTGTTTTGTTTTGTTTTCTGAATTAGAATTAGAATGTATAAATATGTTTTGTTCATATAGATTTGACATATATGACATCATCAGAATACATTTTCATGTTTCAAATAATATGTTTCATTAAACAAGATGCTGAGCCTGTCCCTGTGGAGACTTAAGTGAATCCTTGGTTGTCTAGTCCCTATTATGACTGACTTTATATTTTTTTCTGCAATTGAAAATTCGGGATATTTTAAAGGTTTTTTTTTTGCAGTTTACCATATGTTGGACACTTGTGTTTCTCCAAAAAAACAATAAACCCCAAATTATATAGCTCTCAGAAAACGGCTTAAAATAAGTACTATCTTTGAAGTTTGAAAGATTAAGGGGGAGACTGTTTTTAAAGGATATTGACCTTTAAACATAACATTTTTTCTGTTAGTTGTGTAAATTACTAAAGTGAGTGTATTAAGAAAGGTAGCTTAACTAAGAAAGTTTCTATTAACAAATACTATACAAGCTTAATGGATACTTAAAAGCTTTTTATTCAGTGATACCTTCATCTCATGCAAGATATGAATTTCTGAAGCTAAGATTGTGTCAGCATTCATATTATAGTTAATTTATTCTAAAAAATAAGCCCCAGAGATTTATTTACAGGAAATAGGCAGATTTACTCAATGCATATATTAGTAGGAAAATTATTTTTAAAAATTAACTAAGTTTTAGATTTAGTTAATGTAGTGCACTGGAAGTACAGAACAAGTTTATTTCTAGAAACCAAAAAACCTTTTTTTAAAAAAAAAAATTGTATAATTTTATTTTCTTTTTCTTTTCAATTTTAGCCACTATGCACAATTTATTTTTAAGTATTCATATATTCATTTTTGTTATAGAAAGCTGTCACTTCTGGGGTGGAAGTTGTTGTGTTGTCCATGCCTGGTGAACAGCACTTCAGCCACACCACAGCTCTCCTGCCATGGTGTGCTGGTGGTAAAGCTGGCCTCTGCCTGCTTAAGGCTCAGAAAAGAGTCTGAGTCATCCAGCTGCACCACAAAAATCATCTCAGTGGACAGGTTTTCCCGGGAGGTGTTCATTAGCCTGATATTGTAGGAGCACATAGTAGGCAGCACTGACAGCTGGCAGCGATGTGACTGAGGCATAACCTTTCAGGTGTTTTTCGGCAACATCTGGAACCAGCAGGCAGTTTTCTTGATGTTAAGTAAGAGCTGGTGTAAAGGGTGCTGAGGAGGCTTGACTTTGAGGGGTCTTGACTTTTCAGCTCATCCTCATGGTAGTGGAGGAAGAAGCATAGTATATCCTCCACCAGCTGCTCCCTCATGAATATGTATTGTAATTGTATGTGAAGACAAGAGTCGTTGGTCAGCATCTCCTCCACGGTGCCCAACTCCAGCAGTGGGAGGCTGCAGGAGCACAAGCAGGCAGTAAAGGACATTGTTCTCTCAGGCACTCTAACCTTCACAGATTCAGACCACCTCAATGGTTGGCTGTAGCTGTGACTTGAAGTTACTCACAGAAATCTTTAGCAGGCACTAAGAAGCTTGTCTACCAGACCCCCCACCAATTTGCATGTGTCGGCCATGTATGGCACTAGTCACTGAATGTGACTATAATGGACACTGATGAAATATCTGTGGTGAATTGCAGAGCTTCTGGCAGGCTGACATGACAATTTTCTATCCCTCTGAAAAGAGAAGGACAGGAACACTCAGCAACCATTCATTAGAACTTTCTTCCTATCAGTACCCATGTATTAGTCCTGTTTTAATGGCACAGGAAAGCAGTTGCTCATTTCTACATTTGATCAAAGAAAAAGGTGAAGCAAAGTTCACAGAATAAAACAGATGCCTAAGAAAAGATAAATGAAAGAAAAGAAGAAATAATATGGCACACTTTGAGACCCTGAAGATTAGGACCGCAGTACTTACTCACTTCAGTTTCATATATTTTCCTTGCATATAGTTTTTGAAAATAAGCCTAGCAGCAGTATTAGCTCATTTTTAATTGCTGGGGACTATTAACATAGATTTTTTTCCAAATGAATATTTGAGTTTGCTTTTTGGTTAGTCACCAGAGTTATATTGTATCATTTCTGTCTCTTCCAGGTTAAAAACAGCACAAATGAAAAAAAAAATATATATTGCACATAAGAAAACTAATCTACAGAGCTGCATTTTGCCCTAGCATGCCTAAGAAAGCAAAAGATTTTCAAGGAATTTTCACATCTTCTTGTCTGGTCAGTACACATAAGTTATGGTAGATCTTGTTGACAGTTACAGCTTTCCTTGGAAAGTTCAACTTATATACAGTAGTAGGAAAAACAGGAGCTAGGAGTCCCTACTGTTTCACTTGTCCATTGATTACCTTCGGAAAGAGACTGTGTCTGATTTAGGAGGCATGTCTATAAATGGAGAAGTGAACAAATTTCTTGTTATGAAGTTATTTACAGGGTCCTAGATATATCATGTCAGATAAGCTGACTTCAGAAGATATCAAGATTCTCTACCAGTATTTTGAACTGGGTAGCTGAGAGCAAACTGAATCCAAGAGATTCAAAGCTCTACACTCATGCTGTGCAAAGCTCCAGCTCTGCCAAGAAGGACCTGGGAGTCCTGGTGGACAAGAAGTTGACTATTAGTCAGCAATGTGCACTTTGGCCAAGAAGATAAGTGGTATCCTGGGTTGCATTAAAATAAGTGGGGCTAGCAGGTTTAGAGAGGTCATCCTTCCCCTCTACTCTGCACTGGTGAGGACACATCTGGACTACTGTGTCCAGTTCTGGGCTCCACAGTTCAAGAAAGAGGAGGAACTATTGGAGAGAGTCCAGCAGAGGGCCACAAAGATGATCAGGGGACTGGAGCATCTCTCTTATGAGAAAAGGCTGGGTCTGTTTAGCTGGGAGAAGACTGAGGGGGGATCTCATCAATGCTTACAAATATCTAAAGGGAGGATGTCAAGAGGATGGTGCCAGACTGTTTTCAGTGGTGCCTAGCAACAGGACAAAGGGCAACAAGCACATTTTGGAACACAGGAAATTCCATTTAAGTATGAGGAAAAACATCATTATTTTGAGGGTGACAGAGCACTGGAACAGGCTGCCCAGAGAGGTTGTCGAGTCTCCTTCTTTAGAGATATTCAAAAGTCATCTGGACTCATCCTTTCTAATCAGTTCTAGGTGAGTCTGCTTTATCAGGAGAGGTGTTTGGACTACATGATCTCCAGAGGTCCCTTCCAACCCCTACCATTCTGTGATTCTGTGGTAGCTTATCTGGCTCCTCATCCATACTTTTCCTGAAGATGCCATGTATCAGAATCTGTATGCAAATAAAAACCTTATATATATAGGGTTTAATTTTTGTCCACTCTTTGGGCCACTGAGATATACTGAATATTCATTAGAATATGTTATATGCAAGGACACTTAGAATATTTCCGCCCCCCCTGGAGACAATATCTAGTATTGAAACCTCTAGCATGTTTCAGCAATTCCTCTCAAATTTACATTTTGTACTTATTGAGAGGCTCATCTATCAATGCATGCCACAACTATTTATTGTAGTCACAAGCTTTTCATAATTCCACTCCAAGTATGAAATAAAAGAGTTGAAATTAATATAATTTACAACAATATGCTCCTTAAACAAGTAAAGTTTTTTGCTCGGACAGCATACTGTTATAAAGGACTGTGTTACTCAGCAGAATCACTAATTTATTTTTGTGCATAATATATTAATCAATACATGACATTCCTATTAGTTACTAAATTCCAAATGTCATACAAATCTGTTTTGATAAATTCTTAAATATTTTAGAAAAAAAAATTGACTGACAGACTCATAGGTGGTGAATAAAAATGTTTACTAGGTTGTGGGTTTTTTCAATAAGGGACAGAATAATATATTTGTTGTCATTGTACACCATAAAGAAACAAATAGTTTGTCCATGTTTGAAATCACGTAATTTGTTTTGTAAACATTTATTTTCAACTAAATATGTTAAAAATGCTGTGTTATATTGAAAAAAAGTAAATTGAAAGT
The DNA here is from genome assembly GCA_013400555.1 of Jacana jacana. Taxonomy (NCBI): domain Eukaryota; kingdom Metazoa; phylum Chordata; class Aves; order Charadriiformes; family Jacanidae; genus Jacana; species Jacana jacana. Next base: position 10,731 of record VZTM01000956.1, read on the forward strand.
GAGGAAAACCAACATTAAATCTAACATCTCCTTGCCACAGTCTGTTAATGGACTGCATAAACTGAGACACCATCTGTTAGTAAGGTAGAGGATAATATTAAAATATATAAACTAAAGCATATATTTATTTTTTTCTATGTTGCAAAAAAGCATACATACCAGACGCTTTTAGTGAACTTCTCCAGGTCCTCGCCCAGTCATAGGACAAACTCCTTTCTAAAAGAGTAGGAACAATACTTGTGTAGTGGCTTCAGGCCTTGGAATTTTAGACATTACAGATTAAACAAGTTATAGAATCACAGAATATCTCAAGTCAGAAGAGATCCGTAAGGATCACTGAGTCCAACACCCTGCACCTCAGGACTAAAACTTACCTTTATGACTCAGTGTTGTCCAGATACAACTTGAACTCTGACAACCTTAGTGCTGTGACTACTTCCCTGGGAAGCCTGCTTGAGTGACTGACCACCTTCCCAGTGAAGAATCTTTACCTAATGTCCAATCTGATTGTCCCCTGATTTAGCTTCATTCCATTTACTTGTGTATGCTTGCTGGTGACCAGAGAGGCCAGCACCTTCCCCTCTGCTGCCACCCCTTGAGGAAGTTGTCAGTTACAGCGAGATCACTACCCAGCCTTCTCTTTGCCAAGTTGAACAAGCCAAGTGACCTCAGCTACTCCTCCTAAGTGTTTCCCACTAGAGGAGGTCTTGGACACCATCCACTGGTTATGTTCTAATAGGTGTACATTGTTCCTTATATAGAGGTGTCCAAAACTGCACACTGTACTCAAGGTGGGACTGCACTGGTGCAGTGTAGAGTGAGGCCACCATTTCCCTTGACACTGGCAAGCTAAGCTGTGCTTATGCCCACTAGGACACTGATGGCTATTTTGGCTGTCAGGGCACACTGTTGTCTCATATTCAACTTGCCATCAACTCAAATCACCAGATCTCTTTCCACGGGGCTGCTCTCCAGCCTCTTGTTCCCCAATTCATATGTATTATCAGGAATACCCACACTGTGACATAGTGACACCACATCTAAGAATGGGCTGTTCCTTTTCCTCACAGCCAGGACAAAAGATGCATTTCCACTTGTCTACCTTTTTTTCTTGATGTAGCTTGTTTATAGTTGTTCTTTTCTTTTTTTATCAGCATAGCACTAAATCTTCTTGATTCCAAAGTTAATGAGAATTCTTGGCATAGCAATTTCAGGCTGTGACCTTAGCATGAACCTTTAATAAAACCAAGTGCCTTTTCCAAGATGAAGGCTCCCTTCTCTCTTTCCTTGTTCTTTGTCCTGCCTTCCATGATTGGAAACTCTGTGCGTTTCCAGGTGACCAGCACGAGCTACCTGAGGATCTAATCCCTCTAGTTCACTGCAGAATGTCCACTAGAGCCTGGGAGACCACACAATTATTTTACAGCACAGTAGCAGGGAAATGCAAGAAAGTTGCATGCAAACTTCAGCCTATATGATGATATTTATGGATAGAATCCCATTCTAGTAGATCAGAATCTGACGATACACCTCTCTGTTGTTTTTTTTTACATACTCCCACGTAGATGTTATAGGAGATACAGAAAATGTTTCAAAGGCTCAATAGATTTTTTAGTACATACTTCTATGAAAGTCTGAATAAAATCATCATTATATGGTAAATACCTATTATTTTCTATATTGATTGAGAAAATCTTTGCTCATTTATAAAGGTGAGCCACAGCATGGAATGTGTGAGTATTGTAGACTGCAAAATTTAAGGCAAACCTTGGGTGAATCTTTTATGCTGTGCAAGAGACAGACCTGAATTTTCCTGTGAGATCTCATGAAGTCCTCATCAGTAAGGCTGAAAAAGTATTTTAGAAGAGCTTGCTTTTATATTGTGGATTGTAAATAATCCATTCCACTCTAGACTAGACTAGTAATGACTAATCTGTAACACAGTTCTTATTGTGAATGATACATATTTATAAAACACACTGAGGCTTTTATTCAGCTACCAACAGTGTAAGATATTTTATTGCTTTATACAATTACCATTACGAGCAATCTGAAATATATTGCTGGGGAGGCAATTTGTCACTGGTGCTGACTTTGGCTCAGAGTATCAGTATAGATGTAATACATGCAAAAATTCAGAACGTGAGTCCTGTGGCTGTTGTTCAGAGACTCATGAGGCATTGGATGAATCTGCAAGTCTCCTAAAAATGCTACATTTGCTTACAACAAATTATTGTTTTCTAATTTTCAATGAATGGAGCAGAGGGAGAGCTAGCAGAGGAACAAGAGCATTTATCAACATAGGAAGACTAAATGAGCGAGTTCCAAATTCCCTGAGGTTGCCACAGTTATACCATGACGGGAAATGAAATACATAAGCTTAGCAGTTGATTATATATCAACATACTTTAGATCCTGGATTGCAGGGGGATCTGCTGGCTTGGTTTGAGGGTAAATACTCTGTTTCACATAGGTAAAAACCTCTGTTCACATAGTCTCAACACAGGTTTCTCAGCATGATTTGCTTGTTCTGTATAAGGATTTAAGGGTTGCATTTTATCTCTAACCACAATGGTATAGGTGGTCATTAGAATTTGTATTCCTGTCCAGGAAAGTCTAAAGACTACTCTATATCTATAGACCAAAGATGTATATATGTTCATATATATATATATATATATCTATGCATGTCTTTGAGAGTATACATGACTGTATATGTTTTTTCAGGGTACCTGTCACCATAGGGAACAGGTAACTGCCACCAAATTGCTAAAGAAATGGAGACTGCCTGAATATACTTAGAAAAATCTATAGTATGAAGGCATTGTTTCTTTAAAAGTTTGTATTCTTAATAGAAGCTATATAAAGTTAAATTACAAAGTCAGCTGAAAGCTGCAGTCTTCACCATTTTAATCACCGTAAGTTCAGAATTCAGAATGAAACCAGTGTGATTTGTACAGGTTTAATTAACTACAAGGCAAGGTTACTGTAAAGGTTAATTAAGATCTACCTCCTATGACCGTAAGAAAACACTTTATGGTAAGTACTTCAAGAGGTATTGTTTCCTATAAGAGCAATCAAGCGTTTTATATTTAGTGGTTTGAGATTTAAAAAAAAAAATATTTATTTGGGGTTTTTTTCTGATTTACTTGAAAGCCTGATAATCATAAATATTGTGTTGTCATTTACCAGCAACGCATGAAAGATAAAACCAAATTATTTGAAATGCTTTAGCTGGAACTTTCTACATCTATTTCAAGGCACTTGCCCTGTGTCAGCTAGGTATTGGCTGATCCTTTGAATGATTTTTATAGTGATTAAAGTGGGCTGCTGAGACAAGACCAAAATAGATTCCTTGGCACTCAACCAGCAGGCAACAGGAGTGTATGTCAAATATACAGCTTTTCATCTTTGAGCAAATTCATCCTCAAAGGTGACTTCTTTCACAAAGATGACGATGATTAATCAGATAACTCTGTTGCTGACTAACCTTCTGAATTGGCAGGAAAATTGCATTTTATTTAAAATGTATTTCCCCAGAATTGTAGAAGGGAATTATTCAGAAAGAAATGTTTGCAGCACATATTATTGACTACATATAACACTTAGACTCTGAGCCACTTGCAAGTATTCACTTGGGATAATCAGCACACTATTAACTTTTGTAATGTTTATATATTTTTAAAATTATATCCATTTTGAGGAAAGTTGATGATGCAAGATAAGTTGTTGATGATATATTATGTCAAAGTCTGATTTGTGTTTTGGAAATATTTTAAAATACTGCATCAAAGCATGGATCCATGTCACTTTATGTAAGACTAATACAGTATACAGTTTTATAGTTAAATTAGAATCATAGAATCATAGAATCATTTAGGTTGGAAGAGACCCCTGGGATCATCAAGTCCAACCATCAGCCCTACTCTACAAGTTCTCCCTTACACTAGATCCCTCAACACCACATCTAATCTACTCTTAAACACAGTCAGGGAGGGTGAGTCCACCACCTCCCTGGGCAGCTGATTCCACTGACTGACCACTCTCTCCATGAAAAATTTTTTCCTAATGTCCAGCCTAACCCTACCCTGCTGCAGCTTGCAGCCATTCCCTCTTGTTCTGTCGCTCATTGCCCGTGAGAGGAGACCAGCACCAACCTCTCTACAGTGCCCTTTCAAGCAGTTGTAGAGAGTGATGAGGTCTCCCCTCAGCCTCCTCTTCCTCAAATCATGTAAATTGTCTTTAGAATCAATACTACAAAGTTAACTCTTAGTGTGGTTCATTTGCTTTACTTTAGAAATATAATTTAGGATGATATGGATGATATGGCTTGTTTGAATTGCCTAATTATTGAGAGTAAGTCCAACCTACTTGCTTCCATTTATCTTCTGCTCCAATAATTTGTGAGTTTTGATGTGCATGATTGAAGTTGAAAGCTATTTGATAACATCCAGGGTCTATGATTCCACATTTCTACACAAGGAAACCCTCATATAGGGAAATACAAGCTCCATTTGATTCCATTTATAAAGTTCTATCAGAAGGACACTTTGTCAAAAGTGTAAAAGTAAATGTGGGTAGCACAATGAAGAAATAAAGCATATTTTCAGATAAGTCAGGTCTTCTTTACTACTAAACAAGGAATTTTTTTTCCCCTGTATCACGTCCAATTTACCTTAATTCTTTAGACAATGTGTTACTTGTCATTCTGTTAGGATGTTGCCAGGCACAGATTCTTCCTCCCTTTTGTGTTTTTCCTATGTTTATTTGTTTGGAAAGCCTTTCACATTGTCAAGCTGATGAGATTTTTGAGTGTAGTCTTTCCTATTTCAGGATAAGAATGTAAGAAAACACCTTGAAAGACTATAGGTGGGACTGAGGTCAAATGAAACACTATTATAAAGTTGCTTCTTCCCTTCCTAATTATATGCGTAACTTGGATTTTGTTTCTTTCTTTCTGTGAAAAAATGCAGAGGATCTTCAGTGTAATACATACCCTTACTTTCAAATGAAAGTTAAATCTGTGGTTGAGAGTCTTGTAAAAATTTCTGGTCTCAGACTATTTATGAAGTCACACAGGCTGTACCTAGCTGATAATGGGAACTAAACCAATGTTACTTGGTAAAATTAACTAAATCCAGTTTTTCTCGTCTTCCCATATGTTAAACAAACTTCTTTGCTCACAGAAGAAAGAATATGTATAAAAATAGTTCATGTATATACTTCTGAAACTTGTCACTTACTGCTAGAGAAACTGTTACAGTTCAAAATAAACACAGAGTGAAAGCCTGTTATTTTTTGTACAGTACAGAATCATAGAATTGGCTAGGTTGAAGGAATCTTTCAGATAACTGGGTCCAACCATCAACCTAAGACTGGCAAAATCATCACTAAACTGTTGCTAAGCAACACGTCTACACATTTTTAAATACTTCCAGGGATGGCAATTCCACCACTTCTCTGGACAGTCCGTTCCAACCTTTGATTACTCTTTTATTTTTTTCATCCATGTTTCTCCTAATATCTAGTATAAACTCCCTGGTGCAACTTGAGGCCATTTCTTCTTCTCATATCTCCTGTCACTTGGGAGAAGAGACCAACCTCCTTTCAGGTAGTTGTAGAGAGCAATAAGGTCTCCCCTCAGCCTCCTTTTCTCCAGGCTGAGCAACCCCAGTTCCCTCAGATGCTCCTCATCAAACTTGTTCTCCAGACTCCTGACCAACTTTCTTGCCCTTCTCTAGACTCACTCCAGTACCTCAATGTCTTTCTTGTAGTGAGGGGCCAAAACCTGGACATATTACTCAAGGCGAGTAATATGTACTCACCAATGTTGAGTACAGAGTAGATGATCACTTCCCTTGTCTTACTGGCCACACTGTTCTTGAAACTGGTCAGGACATTGTTGTCCTTCTGGCCACCTGGGAACACTGCTGGCTCATACTCAAATGGCTGTCGACCAACACCTCTAGGTCCTTTCTGCCGGGGAGTTCTCCAGCCACTCTTCCCCCAGCCTGTAGCACTGCATGGTGTCTGTTGTCACTCAAGTGTAGGACCCAGCAGTTGTCCTTGTTGAATATCATACCATTGGCCTTGGCCCATTGATCCACAATGTCCCGAGCCCTCTGCAGATCTTGCTGGCCCTCAAGCAGATCAACACTCCTGCCTAACTTGTTGTCATCTGCCAAATTACTGAGGGTGCACTCAGTTCCCTTGTTCAGATCATTGATAAAGATATTAAAGAGAATTGGCTCCAGTACTGAGCGAAAATAAGAACACCATTCATTACTGGCTTTCAATTGGATTTAACTCTATTCACCACCAGCCTCTGGGCCCAGCCTTCCAGCCAGTTTTTTAACCAGCAAAGAGTACTCCTGTCCAAGCCATGGACAGCCAGTTTCTCCAGCAGAATGATGTGGGAAACCATATCAAAGGCCTTACTAAAGTGCAGGTAAACAACATCCACAGCTTTTCTCTCATTCACTAAGTGGGCAAATTTATCGTATAAGGAGATCTGGTTTTTCAAGCAGGACCTGACTTTATGTGGGAATAGAGATAGCATTTAAATACAAGCATCCCTTGCAAGAGCTGGGACAGCAGTACACATATTTTGACAGAAGGCAAAAGCCATTATTTCCATAATATAAGAAAGAACAGGATGTACAATAGTCAGCATTCCAGCTCCCTGCATCCTTCTCCTTTTCATTTTCTACTAGTCCAGCAGGCAGTGAGAGCAAAGGCCAGTATTCCCTCAGGGTAAGAAATAGTTTTCTGCTTAGTTATTCAAAAGTGATACAGCTCTCTCTTTTCACTGGTCTTTCCACTGCTTATAATTCAAAATTCTCTGATGACTCAGGGTTTCTCCTTTACTTGGTTATCTTCTTCTTTTATATGTGCTTACTTTTTTCTTTTTTCATCTTTGAAGAAAAGTACCAGACCTTAATTTTTTTTTTTTGTTAGAACACAATTCACAACAGCACAAGTCTGAGACAGAACGATTAAGTGCATTTTTGTAGAACTGCCTTTCTTCGTTTTTTTTTTCCTCTTATTTTCTATCCCTATTTTTCTTCCTTTATTTCCCAGTTATTTCACCTATTTCTCTGCCATTTATTCTGATATTTACATGTTAAACTATGGGCTTAAAATGTTACAGATGCTCCATGATGTTTCTATATTTTGCTTGTTCACAGTATGTCTTTGGCTTTTCCCTTTTGGTGTCTATAGCTTTTTAGAGCACAATACAACAATGAATTTTAAAGAAGTATAGAATAGATGCTGTAATACAATTCTTGGAGTTGGCTTAGAGTCCATTCTTCTTCATGTAAGTGCTACAGAAACCAGTGGAACTCCAACTGGACAGCAGCAGCAATCACAGTACACTAAAGGATTAAACCGCAAATTATCAGTTTCTAAGACTTGTATTTTTTTTTATGCACTCAGGCAATGAGAACAGTGATGTATAACCAGCTAAGATAACCGTGCATCCTTTGAAAAGAAATCTGCCCCTTGCAGTGATTGTACATCTTGTGTTTTAAGGACACAAAACAATTAATTTGTCACAGTAAGAGAAAACTTCAATCAATCAAACCACATAGTAACACTAAGGTTAAAACTGATTAAATCCTGCTTTTTTATAGCATTTGACCAAAAAGTGGATTTTCTAATAAAAAACACATGCTAAAATTCTTGTGTCTTGAACAAGGCCTGATAGCACATCTTACATAAAAAAGATAGAGATTTTGTACCAGTTAAAATGTGATATTAGTCTAAAATACTGCATTTCATGTGTGCAACCTTAAAACAAAAATGAAAGAGAATAAAATAAATAAAAATTTGAGAAAATTGCTATGGAGGTGGGCTTCTATGTTTTAGTGGAAATGCCACATGAGTACAGAAGGCAAAATATGAATGCTATCCCAAGGCTCTCAGGAAAGCACATGGCAAGCTCAGTAACTTATGAATAGAGGAGGACTCTAGTTCTTACAGAGATTAGCTGCTGATAGCATGTTTCCAGGTACTGAAGAAATTAAGATGAGCTTCAGAGATGTATGTGGAACAAAAAAAGAGAAGAGGGATTCTTTTAAGCTTTGGCACAGACCAGAATGACTTTCAGAAGAGCACTAAAGAGGAAGACTCTTACACACAAAAAAAAATTCCTATGCTGGAATTTCTTTCAGAACCTTTACTAAGACGATGTTTTAATGGCTGAAGAACGTAAAATAGAGGCAAAAACCTGGAAATGACTGAGAGAATAATGTGAGTACTCGCTCCTTTGGCACCTCTTCAAAACTGTGTGTGAGCTGTCATTGCTGAAAATGGCCTCTTTTCCCAAACTACCAGTTGTTTGAGCTCAAAAACAATGCTCTGATCTCAAGCAGTAGTAGCATGCATTTCTTTAGAACTTTTAATCCTGGAAGATGTTAAAACTCTTTTAAAATCTAGTCAAAAAAGACATCAGAAAGAAAGAAAGCAGAGAGCAAAGAGGAGAGATGAATCCTAGAAATGCAGATAAAATCAACCTGAATATTCCTATGTTTGGCATTTAAAGCTTTACTTTACTCTACAACTACCTGAGAGTATCTTGTAGCAAGGCAGGGGACAGTCTCGTGTCCCGAGTAACAAGAAATAGGACAAGAGGAAATGGCCTCAAGTTGCACCAGAGGAGGTTTAGATCAAATATTAGAAAAAAAAAATAAAATCCTTCACTGCACATTTTTTCAAACATTGGAACAGGATGCTGAGGGAAACTGTTGAGTCATTTAAAAGACAGGTAGGCATAGTGCTTAGTGATACGGTTTAGTGATGTTTTTTGTCAGTGTTAGGTTGATGGTTGGACTAGATGATCTAAAAGGTTCCTTCCAACCTAAGTAAGTCTATGAATCTGTGATAAATATGGTATGACATTTTCAACATCTATCATTGGAACAGCAAGGATCAGTTCCACAGTTTCAAAATAATGCTTCCCATTTGATCTTCAAGCCAAATGAAAAAAAAAAGTGATACTGCCCTACGGCACAAAAGGCAGGCAAGTTTGTTTACAGGTCTTATACAGTGTCCTTTTTGGTATTATAATACTTCCCCATGAGCAGACTTTTTCAAGATGAACTTTCCAAGGTGAAAACTGAAATCAAAATTGCATGTCATGTAGTAGTTTTCTTTACATCTGTCCTACTGTCATTATTTACAAAAGATGAATTTTTTTATTAATGCTGCTAACTCAAAATATTTACCTGAATGTATTATCAGTAACTGTGATGATTTTTTTATTGCATGTTAATTCAGATCTTCATGCTTTCTCATTTTAATATTTGAAGAGTAACTTACCTATGAGACACCTGGCAGCTGGTATTTTATTTCTATCAGTATACATGCTGAAAGCATTCTGTTATTATTATGGACATTGAAGGATATACACTCTTACATGAGAATTCTGCTTATCCCATGAATCCATGGATTTTTAGATATGGCAAAGTGAACTATGGAAAAATATATACAAAAACAATAATTATCTAGCTATCAATACAACTTTGTCATTGAGTAAATATGGGAATACCTCAGCCTTTTATCACTTTTTAAGAAATATATCCCAGTATATCAGGGATGCAGGACACAGGACACAACAGAAAAATCTCATACTCTAGAAGGCAGAACAGTATTCAGTCTCAAACTAACTCTGTGAAACATGTATTATTTTACTACTGAGCAGTGAAATGTTTTCTTTTGGAATTTGAGACAAATAATACTATTGAGTAATTCTAAGTAAACTGTAATAGATCTAGTGATTTCCTAAATTTAAAGCAGATGCTGAAGTTCTTTCTTGAAAGGCTGGTTATAAATTGCTAAATCTGATGAAGATCTATACTATATATCTTTTTCATTTTCCATCCAGTTTGCTAGCCTTACTAGATGTTGTTGATGACCTACTGAAAGTACACAGCGTAGGGGAGCACAAACAGAAAGATTTCAGGAAGAATGTTTCTGATAGTATTGATTACTGAAGAAAGAACTTTATGTGCTGGATTCATAAGTTATGATTGAATAATTGATGTTGAAGGAAATAGAAACATACACTAGAT
>VZTM01000957.1:388-18957 GCA_013400555.1 Jacana jacana
CTCCAAGAAGGCACAATTGTGCCCATAAAAAAACTTAATTCATACAATGGCTTGTTTATATGGAACTATAGTAAATGCAATCGCAGGTGTTAGTACTAAATGCAAACCTAACAATCTACTTCTCCCTCCCCACAATAATTATTGTTAACGGTCTCATTTTGTACATTATTAAGAATATATAGTGTAATACTCAGAAGTTGTTAGTGTTCCTGGTTAACTAGCTATGATAGCTAAAAAAAAGGAAGCAAAAAATTGAAGGACTGCAAATATGCACTAATCCAGGGAGATTCTCTCTCTTCCTCTACTACACTAATTACAAACATTGAGTATAGCTTGTCATACTACTCTATGTGAAATTAAAAATATCTATGCTCTCAAAGTACTATTTATATGTATTCTTCTTAGGCATAGATACAATTTTCACCTCAATTAAATACAAAGAAAAGTGTTCTCACTCCTATTAAGGTAAAGAAAAAGGAAAGTTTTGCTTTCCTTAAGGATTCAGGGTTTTGTTAGTTTGTTTATTTTTTAACTCATGCATTTTCCTTCAATTAATTTCCCTCTGAATAGTTCTGCCCAGATACCGTCCTTGTCAAGATTCAGAACAATTCAGATCCGAAATACGCTGATGCTTCAGCATACAAAAGAATGCCTTCATCTGCACTCGTTAAATTCTGCTTGGTGCACTGTAAAAACATGCAGTTCATAAGACATGATGAAAGTTTTCACTCAGTGGATGGTTATCTACTGAGCATCAACTATGTGATGCTCATTCAAATGGCCAACTCAAAGGTAATCCAGGCAAGAACTTAATACATCTCAAAATTCCTTCTCTCAGAGAAGTTATCTTTTTTGTATTTAACAAGATACAAATCACTGATTTCATAGTAATATCTCATTGCAGCATGATATGATGAGACAAATCAGTGCTTTTTGATTTTTTGCAGGGCTCCTTATAAATCTCACTATGGCTAAATACACACATACATATATTCACATACACATATAAACCAAAATAGGAATATTTCACATTAACAAAACAATAATGTTTTAGCTAAAGTTAAAATGCTCAACAGATTGTGTACCCTGACTTGGTTGTGACCACAGTCCTTCAAATAGTGACCTTCTGTCATTAATTCTCATGCAGCTAAACCAACATATACGTATATACACACACAGGCATCCATATATACTTGCAGGATCTGGATTCAAATGTGCCTAATGAACAGTAAACATCTATTTTTTCTTACAATCACAGCACCAAATTGTAATTTCAAGTTTACAGTATATACTGTATTTGTTAATACTGAAATAAACCCCGTGCCTTTCATCAGAAAAGCTTAACAAGGGCTAGTAGTAACAGTAAAAACTATTTAGTTACTTAGTACCTGTCTGGATATATATATAATCACTATGACTCTTTCTCTACACACATGCTAACCTGCATAAAAATGCACATTGGGAACTAAACAACTCTACATCGAAAAAAAGACAACATTAATATCACCGATTATGAGGATCTAAGGCTTATGAGGATCGATTGAGGGAGTTGGGGTTGTTTAGTCTGAGGAAGAGGAGGCTGAGGGGAGACCTCATCACTCTCTACAACTGCTTGAAAGGGCACTGTAGAGATATTGGTGCTGGTCTCTTCTCACGGGCAATGAGCGACAGGACAAGAGGGAATGGCTGCAAGCTGCAGCAGGGTAGGGTTAGGCTGGACATTAGGAAAAAGTTTTTCACGGAGAGTGGTCAGTCAGTGGAATGGGCTGCCCAGGGAGGTGGTGGAGTCACCCTCCCTGACTGTGTTTAAGAGCAGATTAGATGTGGTGTTGAGGGATCTAGTGTAGGGGAGAACTTGTAGAGTAGGGCTGATGGTTGGACTTGATGATCCCAAGGGTCTCTTCCAACCTAAATGATTCTATGATTCTATGATTAATAAAATTAGTTGTCATACTTCTCCCGATTCTACAAATGCCTTTGTACTTGTAAAATATTTACATTAGAGATATAGTTTTGATTGATAGGCTTTATACTTTGTTCAAGTACATTATTTCACTCTTTCTCTTTATGGTAGGAATTCACTGTAACACCACTGACAGAACAGTATGCAAAGCATGTACATAAACACACAAACACAGGCACGATATAAAGAAATCACCGCTTTCCTCACAATAGTTTACTGATATTTAGCTCCCCAAATGGGGAGGAAGAGTCTCACCAAAAAAAAACCCAAACGCTATTGCTTCTGACAACATAAATCTGTCCCACAGTAGGGAGGAATCATGTTTTAGGTGCTAGTTTTCATCACCCAGCATAGTAACTTCATTTAAAAATATCCCTCAAGTTTGTGTGACTCCTTGTTTCACGTGGGAATACCAAAGAACTACAAAGAATTTTGTTAATGAAACAGGTCAGCTTCACAAGTATCTAGGCTGTCAAACCTGTACATTAACAATGTTCTTAAAAATGACAGAAAATACGGTCTCAACTCTGAAAAACTTCAAGCATGATTTGTCATCAGTTACTGATACCTGAAAAACTGACTGAAAAATTCTCTCGCAATCTGAGAATAAAATTCACCACAGGTAAGCTCAGTTTGCAATGCTGGGGACGTAGACTAAAAATGCAAAGTTAAAATACCACAATGAAAAGCCTAAAAGCTACAAAAACAGTGTTAATGGTTTCCTTTCATCATATTCTGATTAATACATGTAATTTTTATCTACCTGAGAAGGCAAGTTTTTATGTTACAGAAGCAATTTGTGATTGGATCTAACCTACTAGAAGGGTTGGTATCACGATGTAACAAGGATATGGTTATTGGAAAGACTTTCTCAGTCAGAAATCTTTGCCAGCCTGTTAGTTAAATGCCTGAAGTAATTAGTTTCATTGCATCATGTAAAGCATGTAAATCTGGTTCAGAATTTTTTCCTTTGAGGCTTCTGCAGGAGCTGTTTTGAGATGCTTTCAAGGTAGGAGCTGCATCACCAGACCAGCCTTTCTAAAGACTGAGTTCTTAATACAAAATCATGAAGACAAAGATATTCTCATCATCACCTTTAATTAGGTGATAGAGTTCTAGCTACAGCCTGACACTCAGTATAAAGTAAAAATCATGGACTAGATACAGTTTATTTGCAAATGCTGAAACTTGTACCAACTAACCCCAAACAACCCAAAACCTGAAACAAAAAAAACCTGCCTAGAAGACCAGAATCAGACACTGGAATTTGAAAACTGGCTGATGAATATGAATTTCTGGCTAAATATCTCATGAGGATTAGCGTTGTAAGTATATTTCTTTAAATGTGAGTTGCTAAAAGCGTAGTCTTGCTTGCAAGGAAGTGGGTGTTCTTTGATTTAAGTCTGGAAACATTATGTGTATATTAAAATCTTCTACGAGACAATTGTTACCTACTGCACTTGGTAGGTGAGGGGACAGCAATGGATGAAAGCAAAATGAGTAGCCACCTTAAACACAAAACCCAAGAATCACAGAATCACGGAATGTCAGGGATTGGAAGGGACCTTGAAAGATCATCTAGTCCAATCCCCCTGCTGGAGCAGGAACACCTAGAGCACATCACAGAGGACCATGTCCAGGTGAGTTTTGAATGTCTCCAGAGAAGGAGACTCCACGACCTCCCTGGGCAGCCCCTGCCAGTGTTCAGTCACTCTCACTGTGAAGAAGTTTTTCCTCATATTCAAGTGGAACCTCCTATGTTCCAGCTTGCACCCATTACCCCTTGTCCTGTCATTGGATGTCACCGAGAAGAGCCTGGCTCCATCTTGATTTAAGAGAGCAAGAGATCTCAGGTTAACTGAGAAACAGTGAGTGCTAGTTGAAAGCCAGTTAGTTAAAATGTTGAATAAGGCAGATGTTTACTGTCTGGTATGGCTTTAAAATAAAAACAATAATTTTAAGTTAACTTTGTTCAATTAAAAATGTCCTTAGGTAGACTCATCTTTGAAGTTACCTAGTGATGAATCTCTGTGGGATCAACAGGCTCCTCAAATTGCTTTTGCAAGACATTGTTCTCCAAATGCTCAGAAGAGCTGCACAGTATCTCCTCTATAGCTGTGGGTCAGTCAGAGTGATGGTAGTAAAGTAGAAAGACTGTTCCAGTGGTAAAGGATTAGCAATATAATTTGCATTTGACCATACAATGTGAAACACCTGAATTTATGACAATACCTCACCCCATTTCTAATGAGGAATCGATCTTAATCACTTCATAAAGGAATTACAGGATGACTTTTTTCTGCAATGAACTTTCAGACCTGCGTTCTAAATAACAGAGATAAAACAGAGCTGCATTTTTCAGAAGACCAGTAATTATTGTAAAAATGATGGCAAACAACTTTTCTTGAAGAGTGAATAGCGAGAACCGTGTAGCATTTGTCCTTGTGTCTTTCCCTACAGGCATATGACAACACGGTGAGGCCACTCAAAGCAGAGATTACATTTGCATGGATACAGATTTACGCAAATGCAGCCTCCACACCAGGTTTGTAAACTGCTATGGCCATTGACTCATCAACTTTTGAAATTCATGGCCATCTGTGCCTCATACTTACCTAAACCAGAATACATTTAAAGACAGTGTTTTTTTTAAGGAATGTTAACAAATTATCTTTTCAACAGTTCACAAACAGTTTTCTCCATACTTTTTTGGGATTCCACAGAAGCTCTTATTTTCTGGAAATAATTCTGGACTACTTTCTGGAGATTATATCCATATACCCAAAAGAAAAGATCACATGTGAGGTTTCTTCATTTTCATACTTCTTCTTTCCTTCTATAAGATTGTTGAATGACCTACATGGAAGGCGCATATTCTCACAAAAATGTTATTTGAAGCTACAAAGTATTAAGACACTACGAAAAAAGATTTCTGTTTTTGCTATCTTTTCTGCTTCTTGACACTGAATCTACTTAATATTTAGAAGCTCTGTGAAGTCTATCTGGCTGCAAATGCTCTAGGCAAATGCTTTAAATAAATTCATGAATTAACTCAGTATTTCTCTTTCATTTTAAAAGCATCAAGAGGGAGGACCACGTAAGATGCAAAGCTAAAGTTCATCGGAAGAGGTGCAACCACGGTTTGAGCAGAAGAGCTGTGCAGCCACATAATTACCATAGCCACACAACAGATCCAACAGCAAATGCCACCCTGGTAGGACTGTTGAGGGAAGCAGAGCATGAGTGAAGCAAAGACTAAGACTTTGAGCTGGGTCCTTGTCCAGCTTTAGCATCCTCTTATCTCAGGTCTGATCCCACAGAAGCATTTTGAATTGCTAACTGAAATAACCATGGCCCTAAATCAGGCTACTTTCTTTGGCAGTGACAAACAATTGTTCAAGGCATGCACATTTCTACAAAGCTTTGTTAAATATTTATCTCCTATTCGTAAACTCATTAAATATTTAGCGTTATTGAACTGCAGATGGCACATATGTATAATCCCTCACTAGGGATAGTCAAGGACAACTACAGTGTAATGTATTTTTAAAATTCCCTAAATACAGCATACCTTTGTGATTTCAAGACACACTTCAAGAGTGTCATGGTTCAGTAAAATACTTAAGTGTAAGCGGTGCTCTTCCCTTCCTTTCTGTTAAAGCAATATAAATAAAGGAGTAAGAAAGCAAGTGGAAATAATGCCTCTGTGAGTTGTATGTTCATTCTTAAGGCAATAAGATAAACTTGTGGAGTCCCCCAGATTAAAACTGAAACATGGCTTCAGGTGCTGCAGTACCCTTTCCTAAAATAAATACCGTGATGTTTATTTTTTATGAGTACCTGCATGACAAAGTCTGGGGCTGAAGGAGTACATTAAACTGAGCTGGGTTTATAATAACATACCATTCAAAGCTACTTCATGAAGTATTACCGTTTTGGATAACTAAGAAGTAACTTGTCCTGAGTTTAGAAGACAGGACACAAATCTAGTAAAGTGTATTGGAAACCAATAAAAAGCAAGCAATTTTGATAATAAGTATCCTTACTGATAAGCTGAATTTGGACTGCAAATTGAGAAAACTCTGGATGAACACAAGCCCCTAGAGGAGACAACAGGCTGAATTCAAGCTAATATAGGCAGGAAGAGATGAAGCAACACACTTGTTAACTGCCCCCAAAGAGAGTTGTGAATTCCACACCAATAGCATAAAAGCTGTTCATTTGTCTTCATTTACTACATTAACATTCAGGGTAAAATTCATCAGAAAGAGCAACATTATAGAAGCCATGGGTTACTTAATTATGATTAAGCCAAGAGAATGGCCTCCTTTAATTTAAAGTCCATCAAATTTGCCACAAACAGACATAAACTATAAGAATTTGTTCTCTTCTCTTAGGGGTTGGGGGGAAAAGAATCCCACAGCAGTCTTTATCACATCAGAGTTTTATATGTTTTCCAGTTAATGCCCAGGAGTAGCATGGCTTTCTGTAGTACTTATATGTTTAAAAAGCAAAAGTTCTAAAACATAATCTCACAATACCATTTATATACCTTATTGCCATAAGAGTGAATGCAGAAAAAGGTTTCACCTGCTATGAACAGTTTATTCAGTAAAGCAAACACTTCAAGACCAAACATCATGGTATATTATAGTATATTAATCATATATCTATGATTTATTTATATAGTTATTTTATTGTGTGTTTTGATGACCGTGACCATATTTCCCCAGACAGTTTTTTTTTCCATGTTAATCATGTAAAACTGCAAAAGCAGCACCCGGCCCAGGAAGATTAAGAATAAAATCTTACACAGCCCAAAAAACCTAGCTTTCAGACTCTTTTATTGTAACTACCTGTTTAAATATTATGTTTTCTAAAACCAGCATAGTTTCACTTACATAGCTTTACTTGAAGCATCCTCTCCAAACGTGCTTATTTTATTACTACATTGTAGTATCTGTTCAGTTTATACAGGAAGATCAGAGTTGTAACTTGCTTAAGAACCCAACAGGGGACTTCACATGAAGCTATTAGCCTAGGCAGGTCTGGGAAAATCTGAAAATAGAAACCTAACGGAATTCCTTGTTTTCTTTCCATCACAGAAGTTCCTGTTATCTGCTGGGGACAGTACATGTACAGTGACCTATATTTTCCCTGTAGCAGTCAGGCCTCCAAAGCCCTTATCCTGCCTAATGCCATGAAAAACCATGAGACGGTGCTGGTTTGGGGCTAAGATGTTCACATGTGTGAGAACAGCCACTGACTTAGAGCATCTGTCAGCATATAGATATGATTTGCCCAAATAATTATAAACCTCTTTTTGGACAGAGGGATATAAAAGGTGGGTCTGAGTTTATTCTAAAGAACTTTTAAAGAACAACACTGGAACTGAGTAAATAAATACATGAAGAGATATTTCAGAAACTAAAGAAATATAAAAAGTCTTGACTTTAATTCATTTACTAAAGAGCTGAGAAACCTCTGACTATTCCAATCACATATTAACACCCAACAGTTAGGATAATGTCCAAGTGTTTAATAGGGCAATTTCTTTTATTGTAGATACCCAGTTACAAAAGGGCATAACTGCAAATGATGCTTAACTGCTTCAAAATTTAATGTAGTATTAAAGACAAAATAAATCTAAAGTCACTTACTGCTAACGGAAATCCCTAATTAATGAATTTGTGTTTTTGGCAAAATTCAGGCTGTATATGGCTACAGTCAGAAATGTGCAGCCAGCTATTTGAGCCAGTTGTGTTTTTCAGGAATTTTAATTTTATTTAACGATGAAACAGGAATATTTTACTTTAGCGCTAACCCGCTTGAAATAAATACTATCTTTTAGGCAGTTATTAGTTGTATGAACATCTCCAGTTCAAATATAAACCAACAGAATGCCACAGATAGCAATTTCATTTATTATATCCCTAGCAAGCAATCTCTCTAAGCAGTGTCTCTGCAATAAATCCAGTTTATCCCAGTTACAGGCCAACAAGACCAACAAGACTAAGAAAACAGCTAAGGTGCACACACAAAATGCTGAGGAACAGACAGAATTACTAGAGGAGGTGACTATATGCTTTTAGTGATTTTCTTCAGCTTAGACCTGAGCGTTTCACTGTAAAAAAATAGTAGGATAATGTAGAAAGTTATTGGACCCCATAAATAAAACTCTATGTATTTCCACCTGTATCAGCACCCTTGGTGTAGCAGTTCTTAAGAACATTCAGACTCCCAGCTGCTAAACACAACCATAAACTATGTCAGCCACTTTTGATAGGGGATTTTAATAGCTACAAATGAATTTTACCCGATTTAAGAAATAGTAAATGTTGTTGTTTTTATTTTTTTTTAAATACGTAACACACATAGACACAATAATTTCATAGAGGCTTCTTGATTCCCTCATACATTAATTCAATGAATACATTTTCCATGCCTGAGCTCACTGCTGTGTTCACCATTGCCCCAAACCAAAAGAGAGCCTGGAGAGAGCAGGCAGCTTCCAGTGGCCCAGCTGGCTGACAGAAGCTTTGCTGGCCACCTTCCACATACTCCATCTGGCACCCGGCACAGAACAGGGTCTGGGTTCCCAGCCCTAGAGCAAAAGTGGAGAAATTCTGTCTACTTTTCCAGACTGGCTGGGAAGGGTTGTTGATATAATTTAAAGCAGCATACAGAAAATCCTAGTTTATGCTGCTGCTTTGGTTGCCCCAAGGCAGCTTTTATAGCTATACTATAGACTGTAGGTATATATGTAGCATTATTTAGGGTGTCTAGAAGTGCTGTCAAAGGAATTAGTTTGGAATTAGTTGTGATCTCACCAATCCAGAAACTGTGAACACTCTGATCAGCTGCACAGAGGATTTGACACAACCACAGAATCACAGAATCAATCTTCATTGATTGGTTGGAAGGGATTGGTTCCTGGTTGGAAGGGACCTTTGAGATCATCAAGTCCAACATTACAAAAAAATACCCCACAACACACACTCCCCACCCCACACTGACAACACCAAACCCAGCATAACATCAACCACCACATCCAACAATCTCCACCCCTAGAGCATGCCCTTGAAGTGCCACATCTACACATGTCTTAAATACCTCCAGGGATGGTGACTCCACAAGCTCCCTGAGCAGGCTGTTCCAGCCCTGACCACCCTCTCAGTAAAGTAATTCTTCCTTATAACTAATCTAAACCTTCCCTGCTGCAACTTCGGACCATTTCCTCTGGTCCTGTCCTTATGAATAAGGGGAGAAGAGGCCAACACCCACATCTCTACAACCTCCTTTCAGGTTGCCACCTGAGTAAGCATTTATTCTGGGCATCTTGTCACACATAATGACTAAATAGGAAGACAGAAAATACAGAAAACCTTTGATGCATCATTACTTTGTGGGTTTCAGAAGAAAAAAACCCAGAACTCAACCTCTTATTAGGAATAAAACGTTGCTACCTTTACAGCACTTAATTCCCAATTTAGGGAACAGATCGTCATACAACAAAAGTCTTCCCCCTGAGTGAGCATTGCAACACCCAGTACCCATGTGAGAGACCTTAAACCAAGATGAAAGTAAAAATTCCAGGATCTACAGAAACAACATTCCGGTGGGATTTTGGGGAGAAGTTTACATGACGCAGCTTAGGAAAAGGAAAAAGGAAGGAAGGAAGGAAGGAAGGAAGCAACTACAATGCTTTGCTTAACAAGGTGACTACTTTTTAATCAACATATGAAAGAGGGCAAAAAAAAAATGCAAAATCTCTGAGAAAAGTGATGTTCCTACACATTTCATTACAGACAAAAAACCAAACCAGTGATTCTAATGAAAGAAATTCCACAAATAAAGTTCAACTGTTAACAATTCTTTTGGAGTGCAGATGGCTTGCTTAACACATAGAATCATAGAATCATTCAGGTTGGAGGAGACCCTTGGGATCATTGAGTCCAACCATCAGCCCTACTCTACAAAGTTCTCTCTTACACCATATCCCTCGACACCACATCTCATTGACTCTTAAACACAGTCAGGGATGGTGACTCCACCTCCCTGGGCAGCTGATTTCGGTGCCTGACCACTCTTTCTGGGAAGAATTTACTTGTTCTAATTAGGAAACAAAAGATATTTTGAGATATATTTTATGAATGGCACTTCCCCTAAAAACTCAAACACATTGTTAATAAACTGTATTCTGAACACCAATGTATCTCGGTTCTTTTTGCCCTTGTTTGGATGCTAAGCACAGTATGGAATTTATCTCATTGGTCATATTTAGTTGCTTCTTTTTGTGTGTGTGTGTGTGTGTGTTTTGCTTTCTTCCTTTACAAAAACTAATAGACAAAGGTAAAACATGCACCCACCTGCTGTCCTATACAAATAGTTACTTTCCATGTAGGGATTAGGCAGCCTTGATGACAATCAGATAAAACCATGGTTAAATAACTTAACTTCTCCCAATATCAAATCCTAGGGTGGAAACTCTTCTTTCCCACCCCAACTCCTAAAAACCTTTGTCCAAGAGTATGTGAAGTGTGATAATCACAGAATTTTCAGAGGTGGAAGGGGTCTAGAGATCATCCAGTCCAACTTCCCTGCTAAAGCAGGGTTGCCCAGAGCACATCACTCAAGACTGCATCTAGGTGGGTCTTGAAGGTCTACAGAGAAGAGGACTCCACACCCTCCCTGGGCAGCCTCTTCCAGGGCTCTGTCACTCTCACCAGAAAAGTTTTTCCTCATATTTGAATAGGACTCCCTTGTTCCAGCTTGTGCCTGTTGCCCCTCATCCTGTCACTGGGAACCACTGAAAAGCCTCCAGCTCCATCCTCCTTGAACCCACCTTTCAGACATTTATAAGCACTAATAAGGTCTCCCCTCAGCCTTCTCTTGTCCAGGCTAAAGAGTCCCAGCTCTCTCAGCCTTTCTTCATAAGGGAGATGCTCCAATCCCTTAATCATCTTTGTTACCCTATGCTAGACTCTCTCCAGTAGTTCCCGGTCTCTCTTGAACTCGGGAGCCCAGAACTGGACACAGTATTCCAGTTGTGGTCTCAGTAGTGCCGAGGAGAGGGGTTGTGCTGACAAAGACAGGCCATGGTGTGACACAGCAAAGACAGCTTATGTATAGCTGCCCGTAAGTTTTCCGTATAAATTATAGAGACGGAAAAGCTGGAAGAGCAATTCAGCTGAGCTCATTTTGTTGTGTTATTATGGTTTAGAATCCAAGACTAGTGAAGTTTTATATGATTCTAGATATCCAGAAAAAAAATCTATACCTGTAAGTTTCCCGGGTAGTAATATTTTCTTTTGACAAAGCAATTACAGACATTTTGGATACGGCCTTCAACATACCCACCTATACCTTTGGGTAAGAGTTATGAACTCAAAGACATTATTAATTTCTTAAGTCAGGACCTGCGAAATTTTCTCTTTGGAAATTTCAAAGTATTCTTTCATTTGGTTTCCAAGCTGCGAGGCAAAAAAGGGAGTTTGACCTGAATGTTGAAGTGCTGGGAGCAGAAGTGAAGAAGGAGAGAGTTTATTATGACACTAACTCCAAGATAGAATTTTCTGAATTCAAACAGCTGTGAAAAAAAACCACAAAAAACCCACCCAAAAACCAAACAAACCCCCCTTACTTTGTAGCAGAAGCAAAGAGAGGTGTAAATCCCAATTTACCCCAAAGTCACAATCCAATTTACAACAACAGGGGAACGTGAGAATAACCCTGTGTTTGATGTAGTTACTTGCCCCAAACAGATTGGATACTGCTCTTAATCCTGCTACACAGAGCTCAGAGGTATGTATTAAGTTATTTCACCTACAGGTTTCACTGACTGCAAGTTCCACAGGATGTTGAGTCATTTTTGGGATTTGCCACAGCAGAGAAACTTGTTGAGGTGAGGGGAAATATGTGTATAGTTGGGATCCTGCTTTTTAAATGCTAATTAACTGGGAAGGTGAGACATACTAGGCAGGCATGACCAGACATGCAAAATTGAGCATGAAAAATGAGTCTATATGATTGCACGGTTAGATACATGGCAGGGAGGAAAACCATGCTAGTCTTTCTTTGCCAAAGCAAATTTTCATACCATCTGAAACACAGCCTGTGCATCAATTTATAAACCTTAACACTTACTTTAGAAAAAAGTTTCTGGGTGAACACAGGATAAATTAACAGATTCATGAATTAGAGAGTTGATTTCTTGAGTACACCTCTGGATCTTTGACCCCCTTTCAAATGACACCTTTTAGTAAACACTGGATTATTCCTGAAAGAAAGATCGACAGCTAATTGACAAAACATGAATACAAGGGAATGGACCTACAACTGCCAATTAAGGGTCAACAGTCATATTTGTCATAATGCTTTTTCTTTCAGCTACTTGCATTTCAGGATAGGTTTATTATGTTAAAAATTATTTATGATTATTTTTCACTTGTGTGAAAAAATGGGCTGCGTCTAAAGAAGCTTGGCCAGCAGGTCAAGGGAGGTGACTCTACCCTTCTACTCCACTCTGGTGAGCCCCCACCTGCAGCACTGTGTCCAGCTCTGGAGCTCCTAACATAAGAAGAACACAGACCTGTTGGAGCAGGTCCCGAGGAAACCAGTAAGATGATCCAAGGGCTGGAGCACCTCTGCTGTGAGGACAGGCTGAGAGAGATGTTTTATTCAACCTGGAGAAGAGAAAGCTTGGACCGGGGCGGGAGGAGGGACTGATGACACACACCTTGCAGCAGCCCTCCAATACTCATAAAGGGGCTACAGGAAAGATGGTGAAGGACTCTTTATGAGGGAGTGGAGCAACAGAACATGCAGCAACTGTTTTAAATCTAAAGAAGGGAAATTTAGATTAGATAACAGGAAAAAACTCTTTACTATGAGGACAGTAAGACACTGGCCCAGGTTGCCCAGAGAAGCTGTGGGTGCCCCATCCCTGGAGGTCTTCAAGGCCAGGCTGGATAGGGCTTTGAGCAACCTGGACTAGTGGAAGGTGTCCCTGACCATTGGAGAAGGGTTAGAACTGGATTATCTTCAACGTTCATTCCAGCTCAAACCATTTTGTCATTCTATTAAATGTAATGGTTTCAAATACTCTGAAGTTTTATCAACACAGTTTTATAGCTGATTTTTAACTACATGCCACATAGCAAATACAGGCACTTATACACATGAACGTCCTGGGATTTTGTCATTATGTGACAGTAAATCAGAATAAAATAACCTTAAAAATAAATATTCTTTATTAAAAACCATTTTATGTACTAAACTGCGCAGGTATATAAGGTATTGATATTTAAGTCAGTAAAAATGTATATTTTTACTACAGTGAGAATTTCATTATTTTGTTCAGATTTAGGTGTAATTTACAATCTGATGTTATAATTAAGATGTCATTTCAATGATCTAAAGTTTTAAGTGCTGACATTTTAAGTTCATTACATACTATTGCTCCACAGGATTATGTATTAGCATTACACTTGGGATAAAGAGAACATCTCATCAAATGTTTAAGAAAATAGAATTCAGGCTGGCATGCATTACTTGAGGGAAACTTATTTACACTCCTTCTTTACTTCTTCTTTCTCCAAAATCCTTTTTGCTTTAATTTAATCTCTCTTCTCATTCCTTTACCAGCTAACTCACTAACTTCCATTATGATGAAAAACTCAAATCTACAGCAGAATTTTCTCCATAGAAAAGAGGTTTATGCTTGTTATCTTTTTCCCAGTACAATCTCTCTCATTTGGTCTTTGTTTCTGCTAATTAACACTGAAGATTACAAAGAAGCAGTCCTTTGAGGAAAGGGACTAAGGAAAAGGATAAGCCTAATATGACTGAACAAAAAATTCAAAATGGAACTGAATGCACAGAAAAAAGCATCAAAAGCAATTCAGACCCAAGTTTTGCTGTACTGTTTTTAAGCTTCACATTGATATTCTAGAATAAGCTTATATGTTTCAGAATTGTACAGCTGAGTTATTAAAAAAAATGTTCTGTGTTGCCCAGAGCAATTTTTTGCATGGTATATTAGGTCTAGTTAGCACATTGGAAGAAGTACTGCTGACATGACATAGAAACTGAGCAAGATGAGCCTTTAGCAGGACAAATTAAGAACAAAGAAATCACTCCATGTTCAGAATATAAAATTTGAAAGTAGACGCAATTTGACAAATAGGAATTTATTTCACAATAACAAATGCTTTGAATCCATGATTTATGAAGGCTGCTGTGGGAGTCACTTATTTAAATTCATTGTTTAACACACTGGCAGATGCTTCCTAATTATTAGAATGTAGGAGTCAGAACATTTATTTCAATGGATCTGCTATGCCATTAAACATCTTGTACTTCAGCAGCTAGCAAATTTGTGATGATCTATTTTATAAAGTTCTGTTTAGGACGGCAAGCATTGACTTAATATACCATAAAAGCCAGCAGCTAAGAATTTTATGTTATGACACAAAACCTCAGACCTATTTGCTGTGCTATCCTTAGCAAGTATTCCAGCCTGCAATGAATACAAATCAAATCCTGCTGTCAGCAAGACAAGTTGCATTTCAAGTTCCTTCTGTCAGCTGCCTCCAAAAAAACCCACCTAAATAGTCAAGAACTGAAAAGTTCCTGGACTGCAAAAACCAGAACAAGTCTTACAGACATTCAGAAGGATCACTGCATTCAAGCTTATACAGAAACATTTAAAATATTTTTTTTGCAATAGAACATTGAATGCCCATGTATTTGGGACAAAGAAACCTGGGAATTATTCGAGACTAGATGAGAACTTCCTTTAAGGTGTATTAAGTGGTTGTTTATGTGACACTTTCAGACTTATACTATAGTAGGCAAGTTAAGAGTAGTAAAAGAATATTACAAGTACTGATTTGTGAAATTGCAGTATTTCAGCTCAGAAAGGAGGGAATAGTCATATTTACTTATTACTCATATACCACAAGCATCAAATATAAATATCAATTCTATAAAAGTCAGATGTTAGAGGTGTTAAAAGTACAATTGTGCCTAAATTAATAAAATAATGAAGTTGCACTTCCATGACACATTTAGTGCATTGAAATAACTAACTAACTAAAACCCCAATAAACAGGCCACTCTGGTCAAAAAAGCCTTTAAGTCAGAGGCAAAGGCCCTATAATGAATTTCATTAACAAAGTGGACTGAAATGCCAAGTAAATATCTAAAGTAATAGATATAATACCTCATGATATTTTTTTTTTCCTTTTTGTGGTAGAAATGCAACAGAAGAGCTTGAAGCTTTAGAAGATTATGGCTTAATAATAAATATTAGTAATTTAGGCAAAGCTGCTGAAAAGCCAAGATTGTAGATGGTTTACTTTTTCAAATAGCTTATTAATTTATCCAGGGAAAGGCAGAATACTGATGTCAACTCCAACTTTTATGTAAAGCATTCATAGGCTCCATACGAAAGCACTATGATGCCTAAAAGAGGTAGATGAGAACATACTAAGAAAAGGGAAAGATCAAGATTTTGTCTGAGAAGGGCACCGTGAATAGGCAAAAAAGACAGAATAAGGCAAAATTTAAAGGGAAGGATAAATAGAAAAAAAGGAGAGAAATATCCAGAAGTTAAATTGTACACATGAACTTCTGAAAAGCAGATATACCATGAAAGAGATGGACACAAAGTGAGTAAACCCAATGAGATGTTTAAGATTGAGGACTAATAGAATCATAGAATCATTTAGGTTGGAAGTTGGAAAAGACCCTTGAGATCATCGAGTCCATCCATCAGCCCTACTCTACAAAGTTCTCCCCTACACCATATCCCTCAACTCCACATCTAATTCACTCTTAAACACAGTCAGGGATGGTGACTCCACCACCTCCCTGGGCAGCTGATTCCAGTGCCTGAACACTTTCTGGGAAGAATTTTTTCCTAATGTCCAGCCTAAACCTATCCTGCTGCAGCTTGCAGCCGTTCCCTCTCGTTTTGCTAATTACCTGTGAGAAGAGACCAGACCAGACTCTTCTCAGTTAAGTTCTAAATTACTACTAGGGAGTGGGGTGGGGGAAAGACAGAGACAAGGATTAGCATGGAAATAACTCTGTAAGAAACCATACAAAGAAGAACCACACTCCACACTACATTGCACTGATTAAGCAGGTGAATGAATATCACAGTGAAATATAAAGAAAATTTAAAATAGAGCACATACAAAATTGTTCTTGCAATCAAAGCAAGAACAGAGAAGTCCCAGGTCTGAGAAATCCTTCTATGGATGTCCTCAGGCCGAATGTCAGTGAAAAGATGCTTTTTGGTCTGTGCAACCTAGATATCTGGAGAAAACTGACACTCCTCCCAAAACCAGGAGTAAGTGAAAAGAATTTACAAATTACAGGATATTCTTTCAGTGCTTTATGTTTAATACATAAACTTGTATATTGTATGCAAACACACAGCATTTTAAAAATATTTTTGTTATTATTTTTGTCACAACAGAATTTCAAGCACGTCAAATTCAATTAAAATCTAAGCCCTTCACAACACACATATTTTTACTTTCGGAGTATTTGCAGCCCAGAAGCTAAGCAAAAACTGCAAGTTTGCATTTTAGATATGCGTGCTGGAGTGAAACCTATTC
The DNA here is from genome assembly GCA_013400555.1 of Jacana jacana. Taxonomy (NCBI): domain Eukaryota; kingdom Metazoa; phylum Chordata; class Aves; order Charadriiformes; family Jacanidae; genus Jacana; species Jacana jacana. The sequence goes on from VZTM01000957.1 coordinate 16,982, forward strand.
ACTAATTGAGCCTGAATCAGGGTCTGATAGGCAGAACACAAACTCAACCTGCAGTATTTCTCTGAATTCAATTAATTCACAAATTCACTGATGACTGAGACAGGCAAGTTCTAGTGTGGCCTTTCTTTTTTCCTTTAAATGAAATGCAACAGAAGTCCAGTCAACAATTCCAAGAAACCTCAGTGGCTGTGTCGGTTTTCAAGACTCATCTATCCAGGCAGGTTTGTCTTTCAATTAAGAACATGAACATGTAATATGAAGACTCTTTCTCCACACATCCCACCACTTCTGTACTAAGGGTTGTTTACAGCGTTGGAGGAGTAGCTGTTGTTTTAGTAATGAATATTGCCCCCTCTCACCTCTCTGGACTTTCAAGATTTCTTTCAGTTCTTATAGACTAATTAGGTGATACTTTCAACATGGCCAGTGATTTTTCAAAGTATCTTTTATAAAATAATTTAAAACAAGGAAAGAAAAATGTTTCTGCCACACACCTCTTTAAGTTTATACAAGGTACAAAGCTCTAGTTACAAAAACTCATGGTGACTTTGACCTAAGCAGATTTCCAATCCCATGATATTCGTACAAGAGCACAGAGGATTCTTCTCTGTACCTGAAACACTTTGGGTGAAATGCTGATTCAAAAGAATTCAATAAGCATTTTGCTATTGATTTCAACAGAGCCAATATTTCATTCTGATGGTTTATTGGTGATAGAATTTAGGAACGTCAATATCTAGGAAGATATATAGTATACAATAAGACACATAATTGCATAGAACAAACTAAAAAGTAAACTCATTTAGTCTATATTAAAGAATTTCAATCTAATGTATTTATTTCTACAAAACATTTAGCTGCAGAAGACTAAACTGGCTGTCACAAGAGAAAAAGCAAACTTTCATTATAAAACAAAGAGTTCTGCAAACAGCTTGAAGCAAGAATTTTGTCAGGGAAACTCTCATCCACATGTTTTTGGAGGTTAGAAGTGTCTTCCTCCAATTTGCTTCTAAACTGACCTGGAGAGTAAAGTATTTAGTGACCCAAAATATGGCTAACACTAACAGCTTGCATAAGAAAAAAAAACATTTAGGGGACACTTCATTGCATCCTCACAGTAATTCTCCACACCTCCACATCCAATGGTATTGCACATTTAGCATTTGAAGTTTGTCTGAGGTGAGGTTTTTTTTCCCTCTGCCTCTTATCAGAATGTATTTTTTACTCATGAGGCACTTACTCCTCACTTATGCCAAAAGGCAACTAAGACCTGAAGTACTGACTCTTACTGCAATGTCTATCTCAATAAAGGTTTTTTGATGGCGAGAAACTACTGTATGTACATGCTCATTCTTCTCAAAGATTATGAAGGAAAGAGGATTTGATCGCACATCAAAAGAACATACAGTCACAGTCCTCTAAGTACTTCTGTACTATCTCTGAGGAGAAGGTTAAGTTCCTCCCCATTCAACCTGAGCACCTTTTATGTGCCCTAAAACTCCTTTGAGTAATAGGGAATGCAGCATCTGCTTTGATAAAATACTCCAAAAATTAAAGTTATTTTAAACACTAGGAAGTAACATTTTTATCTCTTTGCCTAAGCAGTTTAAGAGCTCCCTAGTAGTGAACATCTTTTCTGATTTTAAGTATCTGTCTCCAGTGATCCATATTCTCTAAAAAGATGATCTGAACAGATGGTATGCATTGTGACTGCATGTATTAGCACGACTATGTAGTGCTCCCTACCAGACCACACCTCGTTTCTCCTTCCTCTTTAAATCTAACTCCAAAGGATGTAAATTAATATACTCACTGCGTGAATGATATGGGTGTTCTGGTGTGCCACAAAGAAAGCTCTAGAATGACCACACAGAAGACTCTTCAATCTTGCAATGCAACGATAAAAATCCACTAGTTTCTTCTTAAAGATCAACTAGAGAAAAATCTTTATTCTGGTGACAATACTTCCAGTATTT
>VZTM01000962.1:0-11890 GCA_013400555.1 Jacana jacana
AGTCTGGTTTCTAAGTGCAATCTTAAGTGGAAGTGCAATCTTAAGTGGTGCTGAAAGCACTGCAGTAAGAGATAAAGTATATGATGCATTAGAATCTAATTGCACCCATCTCATGATGCCCAGTCTTCACACAGGAGAAACTTTTAAGGCTAGATCACCTGGATAAATACCTTCTCTCTAAGTGGTGCATCAATGCTGACTACGGTCTTCCCTCCTGCCTTCCTAGCATGGAAAACGTACATTTTAAATCACTAAAACATATCCCCAGTGCTGGTAAGTGGCTGTCCCCAGCCTTAGTCCCTCAAATACAAATGAAAATTCTTGAAACACTCTCTCCAGTCATTGCCATTATAAACACAACTCAAAATATTAATCTAAGAATGTTTTTTTACCCTTTAATTTTCAGCTGGATTATTCTATTAGCTTGAATAGTCACTACTGTTGTAATTTTTTGTTGTGCTTTAGTTTTAATGCAGCTTGTCGTGCCTCCCATGAAGTTCTGAGAAAACTACAAAGGTGAGCAAGTCACAACAAAGCGTTTCTTTGAAATAGCTCAAAGGGCAGGCATCCAATTCTACTTTAATAACCACTTTTGCTGGAAGTTACTATAATTTACAAGGAAATGAGAAAAATAAAACCTTATCAGCTTTTTCTGCTGTAACTTGTGCTGTGATAACACTGCTCTTCTCAGCAGTATAGGGATTAAGTCTGTGCCCATTGCAATGTCCCTAAACCATCCTCTGGTTATGCCTGTGTACAAACTGTTAACGAGGGCAAATGATCCTGAGGTCTTTACAAGTAGATGAGCACAGTCTGGCAGAGGGCTTCCAAAGGCATTATTTTCCTGTTTGTTTCTGCACTTGTCTGTGGGTGTCTGGATGTACAGCCAGAATTATTTGTTTCAATACTCCTTAAGATTATTTCCCAGGCAATTACTTCATCTGCTAAAGATTTTACCTGCTGCTTTGTTGTGGGAGCTTGCAGAAAGCTCTCGGTATTCACATGGCATTTTCTTCTACACAAAATAGGTGGATTCCAGTGAGAGCTAAAATCATACCTGGTTTCCAGTCCACTGATCCAAGTGGGTAAACTGCAGTGAAATTCCAGCTCCTTTAAACCCTTCTCAGAAATTTTGCTTTGTCTAAGAATGGTACAGCCAAACACACACACCTAATGACAATGGCTGGATGGGGACATGTTCCTACCCACTTCACTTGCTCACAGGGTACAGCACAGACATAGCTCTGGATCATGTCACACAGCAGGGGTGCTGTGCTGCAAGTTCCCTCTTGGATCTCATACTCAGCAGAGGAACTGAAGAGAACCTGCAGTGGTGTGCAGGCAGCAATCTCCATCACCACACAAGGACAGGAAGTCCACATTTCCAAGCCTTGTTAGCCTCCCTTATCATCACTGCGTGAAGGCTAACATTCAGATAACAGCTCTTGCTACTTGTGCCTTACAAACATACCCAGGCAATTACTACAACCAGGGTCAAGGACAAAGAAAACACTGGACAAGTTTTAATGCTAATATACTACAAAGTCTCTCATACCCTCTAAGGAATAACTTGACATCCTTATTTCATGCCTGAATGCTGTAACAATCAATGAAGCTTACACTATGGACAGAAATGAAACATCTTTTTTATATTAAGTAAAATAGTTTTTATCTTCCTGAAGTTTAACTGAAGTTAAAGTAACAAGGCTAACAGCTGCTGCTTTTCTGAACCACACAGTGGACAATCTTCTTCACCACTGTTGCGTTCTTACATGTAGAATCCAAACTCATAATTCCAAAAAGATGACCTGGAAATTTCAAATAAATGGAGTATCATCAAATATGTTCATGCATCCTGCTTTTCATTTGTGTCTGACAAAGAACAATTAGAATAACCTTTCCCGGAAGTCTATTGATTCTAGACTTAGAGAGGGCAGCTAGAAATACTTCAGAAATCCTTTCCACAGCAACTGCTGCACTACAAGTAGCAGTGGCTGTAGGACACAAAATGGATACAAATAACATAACATTGGCAAGGAGAAGCACTGCATCATTGCATAAGTTTGAAATACTGTGAGACAGCAGTGAGTATATGTAAAATTATTATTGAGTACAGTGCATCCATACAATCTGCTAGATGTCAATCAAACCATCAGAAAAAGAAAGCTTTTGAGTCCTCGTTTACCAATTATCTCGAAGTCAAATAAGCCTGTTGCTCCCTTCCAGAGAGCACTGGAACAGATACATGTAAATGGAGTCCTCTCCGGGGCACTGAATTGCAACCCGCACCCAAAGAGTGCAGGGACTGATAGGCATTACCAGATTTCTGGCCAGCCCTGTGGCCCGCCTTTATAACTTCACCAGGTCTCGGAAGACACAGTGAGAGCTTGTTCTAGGGACCACCTTTCTCTGGGTTGTGCATTGTGAATAGCTGCTGGCTGTTCACCTAACAGAGCAAACTGCAGGGCCAATCGCACTCTTCCTCCTCGGAGAATGACTGGCGTAATTATGATTATGTCAGAGAAACTGAAACGAGAATATGAAGATACATAAAAATAATCTCTGTATTGCTGCAGTGATCTCTAGTAATCACTTGCAGATTGTGTTTTTCTACACTGGGTGTTCAGGATATGCCTAAGACAATTGCTTTAGGAATGTCTGGCCCAAGGAGACATGAATATACTTCTGTAGTTTCCTGCAAGTGAATAAACCATTACAAGAATCATGTGTGTGCATTTGAGAAGTAAAACACAAGATAAAAGTTAACATGGGATGAAACAAATGTTAAAAGCTGTAAACAAATTGTTCATTGAATGGATTAAAAAAGATTATTTTACATTAATAACTTTTTCCAACGGATCTTACATTGTACTTATTAGAGCTGTCAAATTGAATGGGCTGGATTTCAGCATTAGAATGGTTTATGCATTCTGAAAACAAATCACATCTCATTTTGGGATATGACAAGAGAGATATGCTGGCATGGGTTGGGATGGGAGGGGATGGGGCACAAAAAAGCAGTTCTGGCCGTAAAATAATGTTGTACTTTTCAGGAAATAGATCGTGAGCATAAAAAAAATCTTTAAAAATTATAGACGTGAAATTGTTGCTTTGACATGAAGCAGCTATCCACGCATCTTTAAATAAAGATTTATTCCAAAAAGCCAAGGAAAATGTTTGTCTTGGCATTCAAGATAAAAATCTGTGCTTAACAATTTTTATTTCTGAATTCAGCACCTGAAGATTGTAAATCACAGAGAAGCAATAAAGTTACAGAAAAGACAGTTCTTCTATAGTGGTTCAGGGTTTTTTTTTCATACTTTGTAAAGCTGGGACTCAAACAAACAAAAAAACCCCATCCTGTTTTAACTTTGTTATTTCAGTTAAGTTCTTATCTTCTGTCCTCTCTTTTGTGGATTGTACAGAGAGGAGACTTCATTTATAATTAAACTTGATGCCGTCTCAGCAGCAAGCCAAAAGGCAGATAATGCACGTGGTAAGTAATTTTAATTAGAATAGTTGGGAAAAAAATAAATCAATGAACCTTAATTTTCTCATATCCTATCTAGAGAGTGAAGCAGATTAGACACTTTCAAATTAAATTTGTTAGGTAGATGATAGACTCTCTGTTACAATTAGTTATCATTATAGGTAGGAATTGCAGGAGAATGTGTAATTTTAAAATTGGCTTTACACTTCAAGTGAGTTTTGCACTGAAGTTAGAGAAGGAAAATGAGGAAAACATTCTTCTTTATAGATTTTTTCTGTTTGCTATATATATGTATTTAGTATATTTAAGTAAACTACACTATTGTTATATTCTTTACTGTGTTCTATCATTTCTACTCTTATCATAATACATAGTATTATGTAAAATTACACAGTATTTTCACAAAGCAAAGAAAGTTCCTTGCTTGCATGATGACTGTATGACAGCTTGCTCTACCAGCATTTATTGGCCGTTTAAGAGAAGAGATGGCTGTAAGATGGAACTACAGGAACTTCAGTAATACACCTAAAAATCATAACACATTTATTTACCTGTTCTAGAGAAATACGTTTTTCCCCTCAGAGGAATCACTCAGAAGCTGTTCTTGTGAGCAAGTTAGTCCAGACAAAATGCCATTGGGTTTATTACCCTTAAAGTAACACACAGAATTCCCGCCGCCTTGTGTTTGCTTTTACTTACGATGGCTGCTACAGCAGTAGCCCAACAGCAAACATTGTTTGCAGGACTTTTGCTGAACTGTGCACTCACTTTCATATTTCAGAAAATCTAAAAAGACAGAGAGACACTGTGCTGGGTCCTTCCACTTTGGAGAGAATTTGCTTCCTGTAGGAGCCTCTTCCAGCTGTTTGTGTTATGGAGGATAGGCCTTGAAAAGGAAATAGACCACACCTGTGAGCCTCAAACATGGAAAATATCTTGAGGAAGCTTCCAAAAATTAGTGAGTAGCAGCAAAAAAACAATGAAGTTACAGAAAGACTGGATTCAAAATTCATTCCTACTTAGCTCTGAGTACCTCACGCACATTTGTAACCTCACTTTTTCATGCTTTCCCTCCGTAATCTGGGGTTTAGAAATACTTTCTCAATAAATCAAGGCCAAAATTCTTGTGCAATCATATGATTACAGTTGTTGGGATGGAGTAATGAAAACAGCAGTGATCCTTGCGATAAAATCAGGAAAGCTGGCAGACCTGATACAGCCACTATTTCCGCTGTATTTTCCACTCAAATGTCCACATGGCTGGCACTGATACCACTGCCAACTGCTTGTCCTCCTGAACAACTGAGATCCCTACCCTCACCACTGATTCCAGTGGAGAATGCTGCAGCAAGCAACTTCACAGCACTTTTGAAATTCAGTTCAATTCCTTCAAGTTTTCAAAATCTTGTCTCCAGGTTCAATGAATGACAGATGGTACAGTCTGCCACAGCCACTAAGTCTCCATTTGCTCCTTTCAATGCTTTAAGAAATTATAGCAGCCTTACATATACAAGTGAATAGAAACAATGCAGAATGAATTCAAAATAAACACAAAACTGAGTGGATTTATCCCTGAGAGTGGATTTAAAGGGAGTGAGAGGAAACTGACATCTGATTCCTGATTAACCTTCTGTAAGTTAATGAAAGTAACAAAATCAAAACATACACAAATGCACACACACAAATGCACAAGCACAAATGTGAACTCTGAGATGACTCATCCCTTGGTGAAACTTCAGCTCTTCACATTTATTCCCCTTTCATCCTTCCCACAGCCCTTCCAGAATTATATCTTTAACTGGAAAGGGGTAGAAGTGGGATCCAGAGCCTTGGCAGGTGCTGCAATGTCTACAGTTTATAGATGGACTTGCACAGATGTTGATCTTTGCTAATGAAAGCTGCCACCACAATCACATTAAATTTGGAAAGAAGGCCAGAAAAAACACACAGATGCAAACCCAAAATGTAGGGTTATCTATTGTTTTTTTCCAAGCCCTAAGGAGCTGGAAGGCTGATTTGTAAATAAAATACTCCTGATTTGTAACCAGATGCTCTGCAGATATGGTGTGTTCTGAACTGTGAAGACCAAGTAGGACCACAGAAAAAAGCATCCGCTCTTTATAGCAGAATGTCCAACACCATCCCAGGGTAGGGAGATATTCTTACGGGCAATACCTGGCATGAAGGTGCACATGCAGAAGTTATGCTCCTCCAACTAGTGGAGATGTGCAGCCAGTCATCTCCCTACCTTCTCCACTCTCTTAGCTGCATGAAAAAGAAATGCACATTCCCCTGGCTTTGAAAAACACTGACATGAAATGAGTTACCAAAGTTAAATAAGTAACTCCCCAGTGAAACGACTACAGTAATACCGCAACTGAAAAGAATTCTCGTTTGGCGGTTGTCTCCAGTAGAATAAGCCCCACAGGGACAGTGTGACCTGGTTTTCTTTTCTTTTTTGATAATTTTCTTTTAACTGAAGGTTCAGTTTGAAAGAGAAAGCAGAAAAAAGTCCACAGAGCTACCAAGAGTCAGCAATTCACAGCCATTTAAAGCAGCATAATGATACCATGGGACAGGGCAGGTTTGAAATCATTAAGGAGACCAAATCTTGAGAGAGGAAATTGTAGCAAGATTGCATTATTTATAGAGTTAAACTATTCACTGGACTGAATCCAAAGTAGTCGTTATTAAGCAGTGAAACTTTGCCCACTATGAACAAGCCATTCTGCTCTGTCTCATATCAATATTACAACAGCTGGTTTTAGTAAAACTTTTGGTAATGAGTTTTGGACCTACGAAATTCTGCTGCTGATCAGCTTTGTAATTTTATCATTACAACCCTTTTTGAAAGACATTTACAAATGCACACTTACAAAAATTCCCCCAGATATAATTACAGCAATTTCAAAGGAAAGAAAGTTTGATCTGCAAATTGTCTACTTTGCATTTCAGTGTCTCTTATCAGCATGCTTTATAGCTTGAAAATGGTCCTGAAAACCTCTTTAAAGATTTAATTTCCTGATTTGGTGGCTAGTCCTGTAAAAATGATATAACATGTAGGAGGACATCAAAATCTTACAAATTATCCTGTGGGAGCATGACCTTACCAATCATTCCCATAAAGATTTTCCTTTTCAATAATCCACGAAAAAATAGGCAAATGCTTCCATTCTAGGCAGTGAGAGATTTAAAAAAGAGTGTTGTAACATTTCATTCAGGTTGGATAAAATAATTTGCTGGAGACAATGTCATGCACTGCATGGAGCCTTCAGGGTACAACACAGAAGAAGCAGTATTTGGGAAGGCATAGGAAGAAGGATGGGGTGGAGGATGACAGCAAAGTAAGTAGCAAAGCATGGAGTTTTTTGCTTGAGTTCCCATTGAATGTCTTTTGTCTATAAATGCAAATGCAATATTCTTGCCCATGTGATTATTTTTTTCTTTCTGTGAACATACTAGGATATAAAATGAAGACTGAGGGGGTAAAGTTTCAGTGCTGAAGGATAGGACACTGATGCAGAAATGGGAATAGGAAACTCATCTAAGCAGGCTTACAAAGCAGAAAAAGGGCAGATATTATCATACCATATTGTATTATATTATAACACATCACATTAGTAAGCAGCTTTCAGAACAGGTTAACCTCTATTTGACCTTCCCCAAACCTTGCAGAGGTCTCACCTCATGTTTGCAAAGCCAATTTTACATATCTCCAACAGGATCCTTCAGAAATCAGTGGGGAGATTTCCCAGTAGCAAGCATCAAGCTGTAACTCTGTAATGATGCTACAACAGGCAACAGCACATGTTATTTCCTCTGAAGCAAGAGAGATCTAAGAAACCATCATCCTATGAAGGATTGACTTCCCAGTCACACAATGCACAGTGGAAAGAAAATGGAAGAAAAGCGTTACATGATTTGATATTAACTAAACTGTAGTAGGGGAGACTGAATTTTATGAATTACAGCAAAGGGGGCATTCCCATTCAACACCAACACTTCAGTTCTTCTCCTTGAGAGGAGTTCTGAAAATAAAGCAACATACAAATAAATAAAGAACTGGGAAAGATGACAAGTCAAGCATCTATTGAGCTGCAGACATCTCAAAAGCCAGAATACTGGACAGCAACTTCTTGTCAATGCGTGTATGTTTATCATTTTGAACATGATATATTTGCTATAGATACAGGTCAGCAGAGAAAAGAATAAAGTGACATTATCCAATGTCCAGTCCATTTGCTAACTCATTTTTCTTAAAAATAACCTGATGGATTAGATCAGCTATGAATTAAAATGACAGATTTACAAATGCTCTGAACCTTGCAGCAACAAGAATATTGTCCACACGTGGCAGACCAGCAGATAAGAACTCTGAGTATAGGATGTCTGAGTGGAGAGGAAAGAAAACACATTCTTCTGAGTTGGTATTCTCTATTTTGATGTGTAAAGGAATTTTGAGGAAAAATAATAAAATAAAAAATAAAAATAAACTAATCATATGTTTCTACAGAAAATCAGTTTCTACAAAGCGCTTTAAATAGATGCTTCTTAAGTCACACACAAAAGGAAATCAAGTGATCTGTATCTCAGGTGATTATTCCCCTCCACTGGTATAATTAACATAAGGATGCAATAATCATCAAGAAAGCACAAATGAGGGATGAGTGAGAGGCATACCAAGTGGACTTCTTCAGAGCAAGATGCTAAGATTGCTGTCAGCTTAAGCAGCTTTTGGCATAGCACCACAAATCAGCCTTTTCTCAGGCAGATCCTTAAGGACTGCTTTTCACAGGAGGAGGGAAGGAAAGTAAGAAAGTGATAGTCCTCAGCAAACTATTTGAATTTGAATCACTTGCATGTTCAGATTCATCTACTAGAAATATTTTCTGAGCCTTATTTATTTTTCAGGAGAAATGAGACACCATACAATAATTCTTCTTAATGTCTGACACATACAAGCGTGATATTCAGTCCATATCACAAAACGTCTTGTTCATATAACACATATTTCCCAGAAGGCATTATAAAAAGCTTTTCCAGCATAATTAGCATAATTGAATAAAAAGAATAAGGATCTGGTTTCACATGCATAGTCTTCTGGCTAAAAGCGGAAGCTGGAATATGTTTTTCAGAGAGCATGGGATTATTTCCCAAGGAGGATACTGCACAGCAGAAAGTACCAGAAAAACCACATGAAAAAAAGCCACACTGGGAACCTTAAGCATTTTCAGATGAATATGTCAGTTCTTTCAAGTACTTTTTGCCTAACTGGTGTGACTATTAAAATTCTTTTTAATCACTGTTCAGATGAGATAATTATTGGAAAAGACACTAAACCTAAACCAACCTAATTAATGTTACTGCAAAGAGACCCAAGCACAAGATTGAGAAAAACAGAACATATCTGGTTCTGCCAGACTGTTAAATTTAAAAAAAAAAATAAATTGTTTATTTACTTGAAATCGAATCTGAATCATATGATTCTCTATGTAAAGAACATCTCATCTCTACTTCAAGGGCAGGCGTAGCTGCATCAAAAGCTCAGGCACCGCTCTCAGCACTGGAGGTTAGGTGTCATCACAGGGCAGGAGCAGGAAAATCAGAGCTATCATTGCCTACTATACATACCTAAAGAAAAGAACTCACAACAGCGCAAGAAGGAAAAAGGTTATAAAATAAAACCCACCCCTTGTAAGCAAAACCGTTTGAAGTTGACTCCTGGCATGAAAAACAGTATCTTCAGAAGGTACAATGCCTTCACTTCCTGCCAGACATCTGTGGTGAGGTTAAAAGTCAGCCAGAGCAGGGAAATAGGTTGACCTCGATCTTCCCTCTCAGTGACTTCCCCCAAAAAAACTAATAGACTTTTAAATGTATTAAGCAACCAAAGACTAGAGAGAGAGGGAGGGAAGGGAAGGCATTGATGACACACACCAAAACCCAAGAATTATTGGAACACAATTTTTCCCCTGCCATTGTATCTTTTTAGTATAGTGTTAGCTCCCAGGCTTGGAATCAGTGATTATCTTAGTCGCAGCAACCTCCACTCAGTGTCCTTTTCTCACTAAGTTTGACAACCTCCAAGATGTGGCTGTCTACTCCCTTTTCCTCTCAGGAGTCCTCTCTGGACTTCTCTGCCCGACACAGCTGTTAAGGGGTTTTGAAAATTTTCTCTTCACTGAAAACAAAACCAATTCATCCCACCCTCCATCTGATCCAACTGGTTTAAAAGGAATACAATAGGGTTGTCAGTAAGAGTGATAAATCAACACTGTTCACCCAGCAGCTTCAGTGTTTCTCCTCTCTGCATATGGGTCAAGCACTGCAATACTTCTTCCAGGGCCAAATCATCTTCTTCTGTGTTACAAAGCATTGAAAATGAGAGCAAGATTTGGTGGGTCAGAAGTCTACTGCCACTTCTGCTCTGACTGCAGAGGCATGGTTTGCAAACAACTGCTCAGGCCAGAAGCCAGAAGGGCAAATAAAGTTCTCTGTGCAGTTTATGTGGTTTAAGACACAGACACCTCTTCAGCAGTTACGGTGTTGGCTATATTATGGCTCATTGTGCTTTCTAGGAACTGCTGATATATATCTGCAGGATTGCATTAAACTTCAAGCTTTAGGCTTTAATTTCTTCATTTTCCTTTCCTTTTACAGAAACACTTAGAAGTTAATTAATTAATTTGCAATTAACTTTCACCAAAGTCCTCAACAGTTATGTAGGTGTTGAAATAGCCAGCTATGAAAGCAAAGAAAAAGGTACACTGGCTCTGTTAAGTATCTTACTTTTAAGCACATCCTTCTGTTCTAGTGCTGTGTCCACATATGTCTGACTGTGTTTTGGGATAAGCTCATCTCCGTATTCCCACAGGTCAGTGCTCTTTCTGAGCAGCTGCATGGCATTTGGGGGGCAGTGGGGGGCATTTAGGGGGCAGTGGAGGGGAAAGGGCAGATGATGCGAGGTATTCCAGTGAACAGTATGCACCCTGTAACTATTTTGCAGCCTGCTTTACAATGTCTAATTGGATTCCAGGACTTAAAAATGGACAAAAGAAACAATGATTTAATCTTCAGGTATCCCATAAATTTACTGCTTCAACAATGCAGACCAGCTTTTAGATGACACTAAAGCGACATATGGAAAATGCTACTGGATGTTACAGTCTTGTCATTCATTACCATCAGTAGTCTTGTAGGTCTTAGGAGCCATGAATCCATCTGACTGCAGGTGAGTTGGGAGGCTCCAAAAGTGAGATAGCAGAGGAAGATAAATCCATGTAACGTTTTTCAGAGCACCATTGTGAAGTGGAACACCTCATATGGTTTCAGCTTGGGCACAATGGTAACAACAGTAACAATAGTAAGACATGACCTTCAGGGAACAGTGTGATGACATTGCAATCGTACAGGGTGTTTCTGGTGATTTTAAGGCCTATTTGACAGCTGTGGAAAGTTCATGAATAGTAAGTGTAATGAATAACAGGATTGTTTGATGGCAATGGAGGAGCATTTTGCTCCCACATCCACAGCGTTCAGTAAGGATGGTGGAGGTACTTTTGTCATTCCAAGAGGCTTTAGCATATTCTGCATTTTCTTAGGTGGCAGATAAGAAATAGAAGAACTGAATTGAAAATTGACCTGTGGATTTGAAAGGGAACATGGGAGTCAAACTAGAAAAAGCCAGTATCTGCTTCTTGAAGTGTAAGTTCCACGTTTCACAAACTCTTTTTGAGTCACATTAAAATGATGCATCTAAAAATCTGCCAATCTGATGAGAAAGTGTTCCCACACCTTAAATGCCAGTTGTAAGAAGACAGAAATCATTCTGCAAAGAAGGAATTAACTGTATTTGTGTAAGTATTTATTAGTCAATGCTAATTTGGAGTTTATGTGTGGATGAGCTGAACTTTAGATTCAACATGGGAGGACAGATTTAAAACACATGGAACAGAAGAAGTCCAACAAGCTGAGCACACATGTATGCTCTGTACATGACAGTGACATACCCAAGTCACTCTATTCACATACAATGTATTAAGAAAGTCTTTGGAAGCTCTTCCTGTCCCATAGGAGGCATTTTACATCAGCATCAGGAGAGAGGAAAAAAAGGAGATTAGAACTCCTCATATGCTGTGAAGAACATGTAAATAGTGTCTCAAGGTTCACAAGCTGCATTCTGTTCAATTCAAATTACCATCCCTAAATGTGAGTGCTCTGCTGAAAGTGTGCTCCTGCCTTTTCCAGGAGCCCTCCTATCACTTCTGCTTTGAGTACACTGGGAATCCTTTGTCAGTCCTTACTGAAGTCCTTTGACTTCAATACATGGAAGCACCAGCGCCAGGATTTAAGGATAAAAGGACAGATCTCTTTTTACTATAAAAAGTAATTCCTTTTTAT
>VZTM01000962.1:11952-49460 GCA_013400555.1 Jacana jacana
ACAAAACCAGGACAACTAGTTTTTCTTTGAAAACATGGAAATAGAAAATCAAAGCAGATGAACTTTTATCATCAAATCCTTCTCAGAGAAAGCATTTGGACTACTATCAAGCTCTTACCTAGACCACAGAAGCAGCACATAAAATGTATGTCTGTGTTTTATCCTCCTTTTGTTTGCTTAAAAGGGTTTTGATTAGTTATCATAAGGAATAAGTGCTAGCTTTCATTTCCTGGGGAAAAGTATGCCCTTTGTCCCTTGTGGGCAGAAACTAGCAGCTGCAATCTACCTATTCATTTCTGCAAGTGACATCATTTTAAAAGGGTTGGTTCTCCCAATACAGGAAGCCACAAGCGACTGATAGTTTGGGGCAATAGTCAGCTTATCTCACAGTCAGACACAACTCTGATCAAAGCTTTACTTTGTATGAAAAAGAAAATAAAGCATTCTGAAAATGGGTAGTTTTCCCTCTAATTTCATTGTGTATGCATTGGCATTTTTAAAGCTCCTTTGCTGTGGTTGCATGATTACTTTTTGCCTTCATCATCATCCTGTATTTACTACCAAGTGAAAACAGTTTACTTCAGGAACCGCAAAAGCCGCTTGGTATCCCTTTCAGTGTAGCATTAATAATGGAATCTGATGCCCTGAGCACTATAGTTTATCAACAGCACATTAACCACTCAGTCTCAGAACTTTCTGCACAGTGGGGTTGCTACCTCATACACCATCACTTCCTGTTTGTATCACACCTATTTTGACTGGGAAACGGAAGCACCACTATCTTGCCACTAACTGGCAGTCATTAACCGTGGCTTCATCTTGGAGACATGTGGATAGGAGTTTTGAGACATCATAGACAGTTCTTCCCACATGGCAACTGAAAATGCGAGTTTGGACACAGGTAAGGCTGTAATTCTTCAGCAGGCTCACAGAATCCTCCTACCTGCTGTCCTTCTCTACCACCAAACCCTGACAGTCAAGAAATAACATGAATCTACTGCAATTTCTCCCTGTGTAGGAACGTTAATAGAATCTGTGCTGTGCATCTGCACACCCACTTCCAGCCAAATTTTTGAAAATGTAGTTTGTTTGAAACCTTCAGACCTCTGTCAGATTGCCTTGGAACTGGTCCTGAGAGGGTTTGGTCTGGTGGCAAAGGACACAGGTAGAAGGATTCTGTTTTTTAGCTTGGCTGTTTACAGAAGTTCAAATTAAAACAAACAAACAAACAAACAAAAAAACCCCAAAAAACCCTCCCAAAAGATAAGAGATAGGAAGCAACAGAAATCAAGAAAAGTGATGCATATATTGTTTATGTTCAGTCCAAGACATAGCAATACACCCCATTGCTTTCTTTCACACAAAATAAAGAGGGGGGGAAGTATTTTGGCAAAGCAAGCGGAAAGTGAGCAGCACGTCCAGGTGTTAATGGCAGTTGAGAGAGAGAAAAGTAATGCTGCAAAACACGGACATGCAAAGCATGGGTTTGAGGCTGGGAGATTTTATTGCTGCTGAGGTTTATTTTAAAAGTTGTGATATCCAACACAGATACTTTTTCCAAAGAGACTGGGCACCTGACAAGAGGTGTACTGCATATGGCTTGTTTCTGAGGACTACAGGGCAAAGCCTCAAATCCTGAACAATGACAGCTGTCAAGCTAAGAACAACATGACGGAAGGATCATCAGAAAACAGGGCTATTACCCTGTGTAAGCTACTGCCACTGCTTTTAAAGCCACCTAAAATCCAACCTCTGCTGCAGTTTTAGAACCACAAAGTTTGATTTGCCTTGTCAACACAGTAATATGCTTCTGGCTCCAGGATTTTCTCCCTAAAGAAAGGTGAATTACTGTCACTTATTTAATATCTATGCACAGAGGATGTACACATCACTGCATCGCTTTCTCATTGGCCAGCTAAGCCAGTACCTCCTGAAATTGTTGCACCGTTTGTGAGAGCAGAATTAAAAAACTGAAACACATAAGTAACTTTCTAGCTGGCTCATTCTGTCTCCTGCTGATTATGCAGTCAAACAATGGATTTGTATTTGTAGAAATCATATTTAGCTTTTCAGTGAATCTGCTTTCCATAAGGCTCAAAGGTTCCCATTCATGCAGTTAATCACTATAAAAATTCCTGGTTTATGATCTTTAACACAAAAGAGCGGGAGAGCTACTGTCCATTCCTGTTGATATTATTACCTCAGCATTAACATTGGTGATGCTGTTAATATGGACATTGACTTCTTCTCAAGACCTAAATACTTTGATTACATTTTATTGTTTCATCAGTGATTTCAGTCAGTTCTGACTGAACTAAGACTACTATTCTGATACAGTCTTAAACTCCGTATTGACTATATAAATATGTATTTACAATTAATTTATGTATTGTGCAGAAATCCTCAGGGATTTTTTTAATTAAAATTTGCTCTTTCACAACCAACCTGTTATCCCTGCTCACATCAACAAGTCAGGTAACCTAGTCCTAGAGAAATAAAACGCATATGAATTTCGTCATGCTTTTTTTATAAATACAAATCAATCTTCAAAGGAGATTACATTGAAGAGGCTACTAACGTAGAAAAAGTAATTTTCTCTTTCCAGAAAACCATCTCCTTTTCTGCTGCTTGATACTTAGACACTACCTGTTTGCTTCGTATTTGAAACTGACCTTTCTGAAGGACTGCAAGATGCTTCCAAATGAATAAAGCATTACTAGGCTGCATCCACAGGTTAGGAACTGAGACACACTAAAGTTTAAACAAAAAGCTGCTGAAAGACCACTAATTTTAAATATTTTGTCTTGCTATCAAAACAGAGATCTTCAGGCCTAGTTTAAAGGCATGTTCATCACAACTAACGTTATCTGAAGTTGTAGATACTTAACACTCACAAAAGCAATTTATAAGTTTGTATTTAAGTATAATAGGCTTAAAAGCTTATGCAAGAACTAAAAATTGAATTCTTGTGCATGCTTTTTAAATTATTTAACTGCCCAAGCAGGGGAGGCAGGGCTGTTAAGGGAAAATAGCAGTCATTTAAAGTTATAAACATAATGTCTCATTGAGGTTGGGCAGCAACTGAGTTTCTTAAATAGATTCCCATGATACAGTCTTGTTGAAATAATCTGGTATCAGGAATACCACAGATTCACCACGTGAATTTTTATTTATGCATAAAAAGATCACAGCTGATGACTGTTAATACCACAGATGGGTACTTTCATGACATCATTCTTCTCACAAAGAGTCAAGACATTCAGTGTTTGTGTAACTGCACAGAAAGAAACAGATGATTGGGTTTGCATATTGCCAGAGAATTAAAAAAATCTACAGTGAATAGTTATAATCACATAAATACCTGTCCCCTGTAACTGTTCTCATTCCTGTAATGCCATTAAAGACAATGCTGATCAGCACCAGCAAGAATCCAGTCTTAGAGGCCAAGTCAAACTCTACCACTTCATAAGTGAATCACATACCTTAAAAGCTGCATGCAAAAGCTGGGTCTCTAAAATCCAAGTTTAAAATGGCTGACTTAAGTTCAAGGCCAGCAGGCAGACAGACAGCACATAACCAGAGCAGCCAGATACATTTTCATGCTTCCCCTCTCAAAGTACTTCAAGGCCTTGAAAGTTTGTAGATTGTCTTTGAAAGTTCACAACAACTGTGGGAGGTTCCTGGGGACTGGCTGAAAGCAACCGTCACATCAAGACAGGCAAGCAGCAGGATATGAGGAGGTATAGGCTGGCCAGCCTCACTTCAGTGCCCAGAAAGGTGATGGAATACGTAACCCTGGAAACAATTTCAAAATATGCTAAGGACAAGGCAGCAATTGAGATTAGTCAACATGCATTTTCTGAAAGGTAAATTGTGCAGTGGACATTTCCTACCTTGAATTTAGAAAGGCTTTTGACACTGTCTCCTGGGACATCTTCATACACAAATTGGTAAAATATAGACTAGATGAGCAGACGGTGACATGGACTGAAAACTGGCTGAACTGCTAGACTTACAGGGTTGTAAATGGCAACATGAAGTCCAGCGGGAGGCCAGTCACAAATGGTGCACCTCAGGGATCAGTACTGGGGCCAGAACTGTTTAACCTCTTCCTTAATGTCTTGGACAACAGAACAGAGTGCATCCTCAGCAAACCTGCATATGATACAAAACTGGGAAACAATCTATTCCAGGTCTGCAAAGACACAAAAGTGAAGCTCTGGAGTAGTGCTTCATATCCTGAGGGATCTCTAAGCATTTTATTCTTCTTCACATAACAACTGCTTTCCAGAAAACATTAAAACCTCACATGTCATTTTACCTTCTCTCCAATACATACCATCCAAAGGAAACAAATTACTCATTATTTCTCTCCCAACATTATTAGAAATTAGAAGCATGAAACAAAAATAAAATAGATTCCTACTACCTATATGCAATGGAAATCTCGCTGTTTCCTTCATGAGTTTCTCCATACCAGGTCAGTGGCAGAAGACAGAAGTCATGGCATAATGTAAAACAAATGGAATGAAATCCAAACAACCTTCATCCTCAATACTATTTGTGGCTGCTTCTGGTACCATTCATTGACTGCAGCCACAGGAGTTCATCATGCATCATGTTAGGCAGCTGCTTGAACTTAAGGAAAAGAATTTACTGCCAGGACAGTTTCTCTAAAAGTCGCTGACACTTTTCTCAACTCCAGTCATCACAGCCTGGATCTGTTAACTTACACGACATTCTTTAAAACTGAGCTCTTTTCCTGTGCATAAGGAGGGGGAAGCTGTGGATAAGAACAATAAGACTCTCATTTATCTGATTTAATTAAACTCAGTGGATGCTCCTTATTAGAAGATGTGTGGGCAGTGGTTTTTTCCCTATTTAAAAAGTTATTAGAAGGAATCCAGTAAGTGTTTCATTACTGTTAAGTGCAATCAGAGAAATTGTTTTCCACCAATTAAATACTGCTAAATAGTTAAAAGCAGTGGTGGCTATAATGCTTTGCAGCTTGTGCAGATCTCATAAAAAACTTTCCTATGTGTCCCCTTTCACACTTAGGCCGAGTTGCTGCATGATAGCTTGCATATAGCCTGTGAAAGCCTACTGAGGTCTTCTGTGTCGATACGCAAATGCATGAGGACTCTGTAATGGAAGAGCATCTTTGTTCACCATCATTTTAAAACGGAAGGCTGAAACATGGGTCTATATAATAAATTACCACCAGTTGTCTCATGAACAAAATCCAGGACAGCTGGGACTATGTAACTTTCTTCCACGCATCACTTTTCACACTTCGCCTTCTGCAGCTTTGGGAAGAGCTGGGAAAACACCCACTGAAGGCTACTGCACAGCTACAGCATACTGCCTTTTCCTGTGTTTCCTTGCATGTCGTGGTGCTGGGCTTCATGTAGCACAGGAGGGAAATGAGTATCCGTAACATTTTATCATGGGTTACAAACCCCTTGTGCAAACAGATCCCACTTTTCCCAGGGCAAAGTCTGACCCTGATTAGAAGGACCTTAATTGCAGAAGTGAACGCTTCAGATGACAACACTCAGAGTATCACAACATGTGCTATAAAAAGGGAAAGTTGCAACTTCTAAGTATACAGTGGAGGGGAGATGGAAAGAGCTCTTTTAAAGTACCCAATAGATAGGTAAATATTTGTGATGGGCTCTACATGCTGTAGTGAAACCAGAACATTTAGGGCACTTCCATTCTTAGTTAAACATCAATGTGCTGACAGACATTTTAGAAAGAACTCAACTTGGAGTTGAGTCCTGTTGCTGTCTTAAGGCCCGCAGAAAGCCTTTAAGCCAGACATCAGTAAGAGCATAAACAGGATGTGGACTTTGCTCTCTACACATGCCCATCCCTTTCCACCAGCAGAACATCTGTGAGGCATTTCAGACCTGAATGTTACATTGTTCTACACCTACAATGAGAGGTGAGGGAAACAAGAGAATAGACTCCCAGCTTCAGCTCTGCCTTTTTTCCCTTTCCAAGATTCCTTTTGTTTTATTACCCCTGTATGCTTTGGCTGGCAACCCCAAAGCACATTTAGTTCCCACTAATTCTTGTGAGGATTTTTTTCGCTTTGTTTCCCTCATATTTTGGTGTGGTTTCTTGCATAAGCATGGCATTCCAAGCACTGAGTTATATTTAACACTCCTCTCATTTCATTGTTTGTATGTTGAGTCTAACAATGCAAAACCACATTAAACACAGACATATTGGCGATTTAAAGGCATTTTCAGTCAAGACACACAAGATGGAGTCACAGACTGTCTCCCCGATAATATAAGAATGTATAACTCTTGCCAGGCAGAATGATACTTTGATAGTCCTTGATTTATCAGAGTTACTGAAAATAAGTGATCGTGCCTTATCCAAAATGCTTTCAGATACCCTTTTCTTCATCTACAAATAAAGCGGGGCCCTTTCTGCTACTCTGTGCTTTCACGAAGTAAAATTACTTGTATGGAAATGAAGAGTCTTAAAGATTACTATCAGCTGATAAAACCTCATGATCTGCAGTCACTTACAAGTAAAGTTATTCCTCCATGGTTGCCCTTCCAGGTACAATGTGAGAACTCCCAATGTGACACACGTTTCTCTCTGCTTGTTTTTGGCAAACAAGTGAAGTGGTAACCATTTGGCAGGAAAGCCTCTATCAGAACTGAGGTACAGGGCAGGAGGAGAGACAGATATGTCTGAGATACGTCTGAGATGCACTATCCCTGGACCCTTTACATGCTCTATGCAGGTACGGGCAGTATCAGCATCCCAGTGTGACAAGCCTGTTGCTGTTATGTTCCAAGGAGAATATTTGGCCGTGATCTTGGTCTGTTGAGAAAAGTCTTGCTTCCTTGAAACACGGAGCAAGACATTGAAATAAAAGCTTACCCTTCAGTAGTTTTCTACAGAAATTTTAAGACTGAGACAAAGGTAAGAGTCTGCTCAGGGCCTCCTGAAGCACCATGAAAGGAAATATGGGGAAAACTGCACGGGGAGCAACAGAGACAATTCCCCTGCACAGTGATCAGAAGACAAAAGTATGGGGTACTCAGAAACTGTGGAGACAACGTTGCAGCCCAGAGACAGGAAAGCCAGCTGAGGATACAGGCCTGTGAAAGACTGGGCATCAGAGCTCTCACCTGCCAGTTTCAGCCCTCAAGCTGGCACTGACAATTTACTGATATGGGAGTGCTCAGTATTGAGCAACTGAGCAACCAGAAAACAGAATTCATGGTGTAACATATCTTTCTTTGATTCTCACTCTAGGTCTTTAAATTGATCCTGACTGAGAAACTGTTTCACATCTAGGGGTTAGCATTCCACGGAACAGTTAACCCAAGAGGGTGTAGGCCTGTGCTGTACTGCACAAATTCCGTGGCTGCAGGATAAACCTCCCCAGCTGACTGTAACAGAAGCCTGCAGGTAGTTCCCACTCAATATCCACAATTACACTACCTGGGTGGCCTTGCCTTATCTGAAAGTGAGGCAAGAAGTTCTCATGATAACATCCCTTAGGAACAGAGCTGTTTCCTTGTAGGGAAATGACATATTAGCTTAAAGGGCCAAAAGGGAGAGGTTCTCTCCCCAGTCAAGGCTGGATCTGCTCTGTGCAACACACCAGGGGAAAATCCATCTGGGTTCCATCTGATGCTGCACAAATGCAAAGTGCCCGTTATTTTTGCTATATATACTCATTTTCTTATTCTGTCTCATGAAAGCAGTTATTAAGACATTTCTTGTTGGGCCTTTCTTATTGAGATCCTGGAAGAAACCTGCACTGTCTCTCTCCTCTCTCACCTCAACTGCCCTAAACTCCCCAACCCCACACAGAACAGACTTGGCGGCCATCCGACCCAACCACTAGGTGAACATTGGATATTTTAGCTAAAAAGGTGTGATATTCACTACCTTAAATGCCTGTTCAGAAATGGAATATGCTCCTTAATCCTCAGTTTGCAATCCCCACAAGATCTCCATGCCAATTCCTCTGTTTTGACGTAACAGCTAAGACTGGAAAAAAAACCTGGAGGCAGAATAGAGCACAAATATATGGGGCTAGATGAAAACCAATGTGAAGGCAGCACCAGGGACAACAGGAAGATGGGCCAGCAGTAGAAGAGAGATGGATGCATAGCCATCAAGAAAAGACTGCATCACTTGAAAACTGTTTTGGGAGGTAAGAAGGGTATTGGAGTAGAAACAGTACTAATTATGCTGCAGCACTGAAGAATTCCTGTCACTACACCGAAGTTCCTTTCTGGACAGTCATTTTTCAGAGGCACATTTTCAGGTAATGAATGCAGGACATAAAATCAATCAATACAGTTTAAGAATTTAAGAATCTGACTGAATTTCCTAATGCATGACAAGCTCTGCTCATAATGCCGTTGAGCCTTTGTGTATTTTTAGTTAGGCTTCCTTTGAACAGTGGTACTAGAAAGATCAGTGTTTTAAGTACAATGGATTATGTTATAAAGTTAGGAATAATATAAAATTACATTACAGTAAGTTGATCATAGTGCATCGGCTTATTCTCAGTAGAACTATAGAACCACTAAACTGGATCAGATCAATAGCCTGCTCCAGTACTGCCCTCCAGCTATGGCCAGTACCAGACATTTGAGATGAAGGAATAATAAACTCCAAAGGACACAATGTTGGAAGACCATCCCCAAAATAAACTTCTTAGCTCTGTACCATAACTTACAGCTTGGCATATACTCTTGGCTCATTACTATTGTTATATATAACATTAGTCTACAATGGGTGGAGATGCAACACAAACAGTAACAGTTGCCTCAGTGGTACAGTTCCTTGGGTTAAGAGCAGGACAACAGAGGGTCAACATCAATGAGTGCTGCTGTAGGCTTCAGCCCAGCTCTTCTGCAAGCCAGTGCCCTGAACAAAACTGATTAAGCCCTTCCCATTTTAGAGTGAGAATTGTCCATCAGAGGCCAAACCACACAGTCTAAAACACTACCATGCTAAGCATTGTTTCTCAGTGTGACATCTGAAGCTCTCTTCCAAGGCATTTCTTCTTTCACTGTCCCATGACCGAGGATTTCTCCTTGGGATCCTTCTCCATGCAATCAGAAAAATATGAAAATTCAGTTTAAACTTCTTGTAGACATTACTTTCTTCTCCTTTCATTTTTCTTGGGGAGGGAGGAGTTGTACCAGAGTACAAAGAAGTCCTGGCTTTAATCCTATTAGACAAAGGTTGCTGACCTACGTGCTTTTTCTAATCACGCTTCTAGCTCAGCTGAGCTCTTCCAGCAGGTGGGTCTGTTAAATTAGTTGCCTTCCTCCAAGTACAACTATGTTGGCTAACTGAGTTCACCAGCTGGCATTGATCATTCTTTTTCTGGAGTGGATTCCCCTTGAGCTGTTGCTCTCAACACAGTTTTGTAACAGCATTAGCCAATGTCTAATAGCTACCAGTTTCCACTTATGCACAAAATGTCTGCATATTACAAGTGTTAATAAGTAAACAGGTTCAGTAGGATGGAAAACATGAAAGGAAATGGGATGAAAAATTACAATTTGCTTGTTTGTTTGGGGTTTTTTTTATGTCTTTCATAATACAAGAGCAAGTGCAGGGTTCTGCACCTGGGCCAGAACAATTCTCACTACCAATACAGACTAGGGGAAGAGGTTTTAGAAAGCAGCCCTGAAGAAAGGGACTTGGGGGTGCTGATGGATGAGAAGCTGGACATGAGCAGGCAGTGGGCACTTGCAGCCCAGAAGGCCAAGCACATCCTGGGCTGAATCAAAAGATGCGTTGCCAGCAGATCCAAAGAGGTGATTCTGCCACTTTGCTCTGCTATGGTGAAACCTCACCTGGAGTGCTGTGTGCAGGGCTGGAGCCCTCAGTATAGGAACAACATCGACCTGATGGAGCGGGTCCAGAGGAGGGCCACAAAAATAATCAAGGAGTTGGAGAACCTCTGCTATGAGGACAGGCTGAGGGAGCTGGGGTTGTTCAGCCTGGAGAAGAGGAGGCTCCGGCTGGACTTAATAGCAGCCTTCCAGTCCCTGAAGGGGGCCTACAGGAAGGCTGGGGAGGGTCTGTTTCCAAAGGCCTGCAGTGACAGGACAAGGGGCAATGGCTTCAAGATGGAGAAGAGTAGATTTGGATTGGATATTAGGAATAGGTTCTTTAATCTGGGGGTGGTGGACCACTGGAACAGGTTGCTCAGGGAAGTGGTTCAGGCCCCTTCCGGAGATGTTTAAGGTGTGGCCCAATGAAGCCCTGAGCAGCCTGGTCTAGTTGGGGGTGTCCCTGCTGACTGCAGGGAGGTCAGACTAGATGACCCTAGAGGTCCCTTCCGCCCTGGGCCATTCTATGATTCTATGATAATTTTAAACAGAGGTATAGCTAAGGCAGAGTAATTATTGTCTGTTTATCTCACAACCTGTATAATCAATGTGGGCATTGATAAAATGCCATTTATTCTAATGTCATTCAGAATAACACACAATATGAACAATTAAGATTTAGATTTAAGATTAAGATTTAGATAAATAGCCTACATCCAAAAGACCAAATAGAACATGAGTAACATTGCAAAAGCAAAAGGAACTCCATTAAATGAACTCAACCACATACATATTTTCAAGTGAAAGATTTACTGAAGTATAGACAGAATTCAGACTGGAAAGCAATATAACTACATCCCATTTCTAGATCTTCTGATGATTTCTAGAATGTCTTTGAGTAAGTCGTTTAGAGAACAGAACTTTTCAGCTGAAATAACAACCGCCCTCCTTCTTCCTACCCTGTTTCCCACTTATCTTGAGCTATCTTCATGTTTGGACCACTCTGAAACTTCTACTGCCTGGTGTCCCTAAAACTCAAGAGATCTGAAAAACTAATAACCCATTTTGATGAAAAAGTAAGAATAATCAGAATTACACCTCATTTCCTTAATATAGATTTAAAATTGTCAAGCTTCTTTGGCTTTGAAGAAGCCATGACATGGCATTATGTGCCCCAATAGAGTGAAAAGTGGGAATGTAAGGTTTTGAAAAGGTGTGTTACAAGGAGAAATACACACTAGTTAACACTGCAAACACAGTCTTGAAGGAATGATTTTTAAAAATAGTCTTTAGGTATTAAAATAATTTAAATCTCTGGGCAGTAAAGCTACATGAAGCTCTACTATAATGCACTCTGTCTAGTCTTATTTTTTTTCTATAAAAACACAGTGAAAGCTCCTTTATTTGTACAGGCTTACTCTATTATTCTATAATAAAAACTGCTTTCAGTGTTAAAACGTAAAAAGAATGAAAAAAAAAATTACCATAGAGTAAATAATTTGTTCAAATACAAGCTAGATTTTAAAGGCCTAACTAACTAGGAGAGTAATCATTTGCAGTCTGCATTCTCTTCGATGTTGCAATGCTTATATGACAGCTATACTTCTGTATACCTCTGGCTCCTGCTGTTCCAAATAACTATTAACACCATAATTCATTTACCAGGTCAGTTGGATCATTAAAAAAATCCACTCTAATGAATTATATTCCTTGTTACGGATAAAAAAACAAGGTATGTTACAAGTTACTCAAATCAAAACACTGCAAACTTCAGCTAATTCACCAGACAAAGGAAATTCTATTGTTCGCCCTGTTTATCAATGTAAGTTCAGTAACAAAAGTCAAATGAACATTTTAAAATCCTAGCTTTATGACTTCTAGAGGGCCCATTATCATTAAATATTGTGGAGAACTAAGAAGCTGCTCAGAGTACGTGAGGGCCAGCTCCTCGCTGTTTATATGAAAAGGGCATTGTCTTGACAATCATAACTAGCTTCCCACCCAAAAAACACCTGTCAAAGCAAATACAAAACTTCTACAGGTGAGGTTTTCAGTATGTTTTGTCTTTCATTATATTTGGTTATTAAATGTGCAGTGTCATCAAATGTCAGGGTTAGCTTTATGATACATGATTATCTTGTACTAAGTTACTTCTGGTATCTACAGCTATAATACTAGAGATACACTGGTGGATGGTGCTACCTGCAGACAAAGCAGTTGAGATTGATCAGCACACCATTTAGTCTATTACAAAAAGAAGACTTAGTTAAAATGATTTGATGGCTTCCAGGTACTCTAAAATCCGTGGTGTTCACTTGCCATGTAATGTTTTTAGATCTAAATTGCTGCATGCAGCACATAAGCAGCAGCATAGAATTACACACTGCAAAAAGAGCTCAAGAGAGAGGTTGTACACACTTTTGTCAAGCTGTCTGATGGACTGGGATGCTTTCCACCATCCCCTGAGAAGTTGCTAAGTGCTTGCTTCCATACATCTAGCCAACCTATACAGCCTTTGTCCAGTGCCAATGCATTTTGCACCCTTGGGAACTCACAGTATCATACATTCCTGCTTCCTCAGGTGGAGAGACCAAAACAGCAAAGGAAAAAGAGTGGTTAGACATTTCAACACTCCAGCCGGTTCAAGAACCAAGTACATAAGACCTACTCCTGCTCTTACGGAGCACCATAAAGGATAATAGCATCTCGACAATTGTACTACAATTGTCTGTGCATCATACTGAAACTCATTTTCTCGATCACTTTGAGGATCAGGGAGAGAAACACAGACAGGTTTTGTGTGTCCTGCAAATTCAGACTAGAAAAGAAAAAAAGATGTCTTCATTTGGTGTTGCTTTATAACTAGCATTGGTTGCACTTGGGTTGCAGTCAATGGCTAAACGTCCATGTGGAAACCATTGATGAGTGGTGTCCTTCAGGAGTCCATATTGGAACCAATATTATTTAACATCATTGTCATGGACATGGACAGTGGGACTGAGTGCACCCTCGGCAAGTTCGTGGATGTCACCAAACTGAGGGGTGTGGTTGGTAATCTAGAGGGTCAGGACGCCATCCAGAGGGACATTGACAAGTTTGTGTAGTGGGACTATGTGAACCTTATGAAGTTCAACAGGGCCAAGTGCAAGGTCCTGCACCTGGGTCAGGGCAATCCCAAACATGGATAAAGGCTGGGCAACAAGTGGATTGACAGCAGCCCTGCAGAAAAAGACTAGGGGATACTGTTGGATAACAAACTGAATATGAGTTGGCAATGTGTGCACTTGCAGCCCAGAAAGCCAACCGTATCCTGGCCTGCATCAAAAGAAGCTTGGCCAGTGGGTTGAGAAATGTGATTGTTCTCTACTTGGGTCTTGTGAGACCCCACCTGGAGTAGTGTTCAGCTCTGGGTTCCCCAGCATAAGACAGACATGGACCTGTTGGTGCAGGTCCAGAGGAAGGACACAAAAATGGTGGTCTGGAGCACCTCTCCTATGAAGACAGGCTGAGTGAGTCAGGGTTGTTCAGCCAGAAGAGAAGGTTCCAGGGAGACATTATAGCAGCCTTCTAGTACCTAAAGGGGCCCTACAAGAAATCTGGAGAGGGACGTTTTACAAAAGGAGTGTAGTGATAGGACAAGGGGAAATGGCTTCAAACTGAAAGAGGAGAGATTTAGATTAGTTATTAGGAAGAAATTCTTTACTATGATGGTAGAGAGACACTAGAACATGTTGCCCAGGGAAGTTGGGGGTGCCCCTTCCCCAGATGTGTTCAAGGCCAAGTTGGCTGAGGCTCTGAGCAACCTGATCAAGTGAAAGGTATTCCTATCTATGGCAAGGGGGTTGGAACTAGATGATCTTTAACATCCTTTCCAACCCAAATGATTCTGTGATTCTATGACAGCATGGGAGCCGGCAAGAGTGATCCTTCTGCAACATTTCCTAGAAATCTGCCATAATATCTCCAAGAAGTTTTTGGGGGTTGTTTGTTTTTTTTCCTGAGCATCACACATCTGGGCCAGATATTTAGGAATGAAAATGTATGTGTCACCAATTTAAATAAGCCATACATCTTGTTCACTGAGCATAAAAGAAACTGAGACTAATCTGTTCTTTCCCAGACTGTGGCCCACCGAACATAACCAAAGAAGCAAAAAATATATTGTCTGTAAAGTCAGGAAATGCCAATGGGAAGGAAAGAGACTATTTGCTCATTCTGGTGCATGTATGAGGCAATGTGCTGCTCTGAACCCAAATATTTTGGCTCAGTTGCCATTGTTTATAACTAGAACATAAATGTGACCAGTACAAAGATAGCTAATAGATCTCTTTCTTGCCATTGAAAATCAGACTACATTTTGAATATACAGCTGAAATTAACAGAAACAGGGCAGAATAAAGTAATCTGAGGTGGCAGGTTTCCTGACAACTACCTGTTCACCAGAGCTTCCCGAGGTAGCAAGGCCAACAGAGATGCAAGTGCACAAAAAAAGCAAACTTTATTTCTATGTCAATGTATACAGAACAATTTGTGCTGCTATAGGTATCCCTGATGGGGAGAGAGGAAAACAGATTTTTAAAAAAAGAAGGTTGTGCTCTGATAATTAATTCCAGACCTAGTCAACAATGGTTTCTAGAGATTTTAATATAAGCAAATTTTCACTGGGTTTATATTAGACATTATGCTCAAAATCTATTCTTAGACATCCTCAAATACCATGATAATATGGCATCATAAGTACAGGAAAAACAGATTGGCAGATGTGATCTTAAATAGTGAGTAGGTTCAGAACCCCACTAGCAGACTATTGCTCACAGGCAGGAGAACAAGAAGACACTTCTCAGGAAAGTCTCTACCTCAGCATGACAACAATAAGTACATGAATATGAGAAAGGTCTTTCGCATTTTTACTAAGATCATTTATAAACTGGTCTGTAAGAGTCTGGCCAGCCTGAAAAAACAGGGATCATCATCTCAGTAGCTTGCAAAATCTTTCTCTAAAAGAG
This sequence comes from Jacana jacana, assembly GCA_013400555.1. NCBI lineage: Eukaryota > Metazoa > Chordata > Aves > Charadriiformes > Jacanidae > Jacana > Jacana jacana. The sequence goes on from VZTM01000962.1 coordinate 26,795, forward strand.
AGGTTTGAGAAGTCTAAGTGCTTTGCTCTGAGAAGTATAGCAAGGAAGTGTTCTTATTCCAGTCACATAAAGATGTTTGGACCAGAAAAAAATGAGGCTGGATAAGTCACAGACACTCCCTAACGGATGGAGGAATTTCCTTCTCTATGGACTGTGGAATACCAGTTTAGTCATCCAGTAATTGCAATAAATATGGGTTTGGAACATCTGACTTTTTTTTTTCAGTTAGTCATGATCCGCTAAACACGTTGCTCACTGGTTCTGTGCACTCTGCTGCAGAATCTCCTCCTTATTAACTCAGGCCTAATGGCACATAAGGTACCTGAGTGCTTCCAATAAGTCCCAGAGAGCTAATACTAGCTTTATGGGAGGACAGCCTGTCCAAGAGAAAACATTATGCTCTTTAAAGCCAAAAACTCCACCTTACTTCTTTCTGTGAATGGTCTCTCTCCTTACTTCAGAAGTTTCAGTTCTTCGGAGCATTTTATCTCCACTCCTTTTCCGTCACACAGATATACATGTACGTCCCATTTCTTTTCATGTGGGAGAGGAACAGCTCCTGAGCAAAACAGCCAAGCTACAAAGCTCATACACATATTTTTTTAAAATAAAATTAATGCAAGCCTGATACCAAAATATTTTTTCCCCAGTTCTTTCTCTTCCCTTAGATTAAACAGGCTACCTCTGAGAAAACTGCTTATGTCACTACCCAAAAACATCAGTTCTAGGCTTCAGTTTTCCAGATCTTTGCAGTTCATTTATAAACAAATTCTGAATCCTTATTCCAAAGTATATGCTCATCTGGCTACTGTGGACTAGATTTACTGTAACCATTACTTGGAGTTTTCATTCACTAGGTCTGAGCAGAGTACCCAGGTGCTGGAGGGAGTGCAGAGGAGGGCAATGAAGCTGGTGAAGGGCCTGGAGAATAAATCTTACGAAGAGTGATTGAAGGAGCTGGGACTTTTTAGTCTGAGGAAGAAGAGGATGAGGGGAGACCTCCTCACTCTCTGCAACTACTTGAAAGGACATTGTAGAGAGGTTGGTCTCTTCTCACAGGTAATTAGCAATAGAACAAGGGGGAATGGCTTCAAGCTGCAGCAGGGTATATTTAGGCTGGACATTAGGGAAAAATTCTTCACAGAAAGAGTGGTCTGGCACTGGAATGGGCTGCCCAGGGAGGTGGTGGAGTCATCATCCCTGACTGTGTTTAAGAGTAGATTAGATGTGGTGTTGTGGGATATGGTGTAGGGGAGAACTTTGTAGAGTAGGGCTGATGGTTGGACTTCATGATCCCAAGGGTCTGTTCCCATCTAAATGATTCTATGTTTCTACTCCCGCTACTGCTGAGCAGCATCCTGCATTTCCTTTTTTCCACAGCATTTTCTCCAGAGCAGCCTTAAGGCGGAATTTTTCTGCTAGCATCACACCTTCATCTGTAATTTTCTAGTGAAGCTGAAATGATGTGAACATGTGCAAGACTTACATGCTCTTCAGGTTATTATCTGAACTCAGTATCTGACTGACTCATCTCAAAGAGAGCAAGTCAGTCTAGGTATGGCTAGGCTTCACCGCTTCATAACTACAATAAATACATGGCATCAATAGCAGCTGTATCTTCTGACTGTCTGAGCCCGTGAGACCCAAAGGCAAACAAGCCACTGGGATCTGCAATGAGGTGTCTGAGGCTGCTTTAGATGGGCAATACTAAAGGCAACTGACACGCCCTTTGGGGAGCCTTTTGGGCACTGTGAAGCCAGAGTAACTTGAAAATGATGTGTGGAAGAACAGTCTCTGAGAAAGGTGCCTGTCTACTCTCTCAGGAGAATCATTTGTTCTAGTGAAGCAGAGGCTGTGGAGGCACCTTAGGGGCTCCCTAGGAGCGAGGGACCCAAGGGAGAGCTGGCACATACAATGTGCTTTCCCCATGCTGTGAGAAAACAGCACCGGTGGCATGGGAAGCTGGGAACAATTGCTAGGTTGTCCCAGAAAGATCTGATATTTTCTACCCGCTCATGGAAGACAGGTCTACCTGGGTGCAGAGAGGCTTTTTTTGGTCACCTTCCTGCATATAGGCTCTTACATTATACATTCATTGTCCAAGAAAGGAAAGGAAGCAGTCTTGGAGAAAAGTATACTTCTGTCTACACAAGCAGGTGACACTGTTCTCAAGCACATGCATCTGTTTTCAGGCAGGACACAGACTGGGTTTTGTATAGGAAGTGTTAATCTATTTAAAGAATGATGTTGGGTTATTCATTTTTCACTGTGGATCCACAGCCACATTTAGGAAATGTCATGATTCAGGCTGCTTGTCTCCTAGAAAATCAATGTGTAGATTGGGTTCTCTGGTATCTTCGCTTTACATTCTTTCTTCATCTGCCTTATTAAATGAATTTTTTTTCAGAGTTTTAAAAAGAAATACTTTGTGACAGAATTACTGTCACCAGCTACTTCCTCTGCAGTGACAGCAGACCCACATCTGCAGTCTGTCCTTGTAGGGATACTCATCCTGTCTCCATGTTTCTGTCTGGGAGGAAAAGGAGACACTTGTCCTTTGCCTTCCTGACTGACCTCAGAACAAAGAGCTCTAAGCTGGAGGAAGTGCAGATAAAACTCATCCACAGCATCTAATACTCACACCTCATGAGAACTAACCCCCCCACTGCACCGTTCTTGCAAAGTAACAGTAAACAGGCAAGTGCTTACACTTGGAAGTACAGTTGCAAGATGAGTAAGGAGGGCACAGAGGCATACCTACAACTCAGCTCTAATTAAATAAGATTAAAACTTACAACACAGTGAATTGACAACATTTTGTTTATTTAAATTTAGATGCCAAGTTGATCCTTCCCGTTGCAGTATTTTCTCTCACACACAGAGCAGTGGCCAAACCTCTTAATAAGTGCCATTAATCTCTGGGATCTTACAAAGACAGTGCTATTCACTGTGACTAGGAGTAATTTTGTTGAGAGGGATATAGCTAAATTACCTGGGGTTTGATTGTTTAAATTCTGAACTTGAAATCAGAGGACAAATTTTGAAGTAATTCTCGTGCAATTAAAAAAAAAAAGACAGAAAAAGAGAAAGTTCACAACAGTGACACATAGCCAACTAACATTTTGCACTCTAGTGTATTTGAGCATGCAATGCAAGATTTATTCTCCTGTGTATATAAATCTGTTTCACACATTCAAATAAATGCAGCTGTGTTTATTCCAGAGAGCAGAGTTCCAGATGTATACATGCAGAACTCCAGATATACATATGAGCACCTTATTACATTACAATTTTCCATTACATTTTTATAACACTTAGAATTTTTTGCCACAGAGCCCTCTGGAATATGCCCCAGAACATTCACCACTTGCCCAATCAATACAATCTGGAGTCCTAAGGGCCACCCAAGTTTGAAGTGCTGTGATACCACCTCCATGTTTTCCCTGGAATGAGAGGATCATAAGGATTTCAGATCATAAGGATTTAAGCTACAGAATCAGCACTTGAATAATACCATTCCTTCAACAATATGATATAACTGTGAAGTTTTAGACCTTACAATAACTTCAAACTGTACTAAAAAATAGCAAGTCCAGAAGAAATTCATATTTTTGCAAACAGGCAATGTCTGCTTGCAGGCATAATAATGAAGGTATGCCAAAAAACCTGCCAGTGAAACACACAGAAAGGCACTGGACTGAAAATTTCTGCTAACTTAAAAGAAAAAAAAATAAATTTCTTCTCCAAGTCCAATCACAGTAGTATAGATTTCACAGCACCCAGAATTAAGTAGCAGCTCTCGTCAATAAAAATGCAAAAGACCTTAAAAGCATAAAGCAATAAACTGAAAACATAAACCACACCCCACACCACTTCATAGCCTGCTTTTCAGACACCATTTGCGTTACTGTACTCTTTGAGACATGGGCTATAGCATTAATAGCCACAATACAAACTGCAAATACAAAGCTGCTAAATAAAAGTGGAAAAAAAAGGGGGGGTGGATGGGAGGGGAGGCTGTGCCCTTTTCCATAACGTGCAGACAAGAACCCTACACAATTTATATTATAGTTCTAGAGATTATTTCACATTCTTATTTTCTTAGCAGATTATTTTTCTGATATGAAACATGTAAATAGTGTCATGGAGCACACCCTCAAAATCAAAAGCAAAAAAGGAGTGTAAAATAAACAGAATACAGGGAAAATTTCCAACCACTCTGCAAAATAATTTCTTTGTATTAGGAAAAGTTTTTTTCTCTACCAAACAGTATAGAATTGCAGCAGAAAAAAGATAGTGGAAATAATGTTACCAAAGACAAAAAGTTAAGATCCAATTAGACATTTGTGGTTTTAGTCCATCACCTTGCTGTGAAGATGTCAAGCAACTAGAAAGATAGTAGAGACATTTACTTGTCTGAAACTGTTGGTGAAACCTTTATGCAAATCACACTGACACCATGTAAATAAGTATTTTTCCAAGAATAAAAATATATGTTCTTTTCACAATTCTTCTCTGGTGCAGTTCATAATTTAGAAAGCCTGTTCTCTGTAAAGAATCGCATTCTGTATTGTATTTGATATTTAAACTACATCAATCTTCAAGTCAAAAGACACTTATGTTTATCAAAAAATAAGTCAGAGACAAGTTGAAAATGTTTAAATCGTTGTTAAGTGATTTGATCACAGAACAAAGGACTTTATTGTCTATAAAATATATACATAATATTTTAACATTTTCATAGTGCAGGCAATCTAGAAGAACAGTATCAAGAACCTTCTAAGACATTTCACTTCTGGCCTGAGAATTTCTATATAAGGAATGTACACAAAGGGTACTTTTTAGGAGGTTACTGGCACCTGAAAGTGGCCCCTGAGGTACAGATGTAGCCTTGCTACCATGAGAGCTTATAGTTAACAGTTAAAAAATGAGGTGTGGAGGGAGAGAGTCCAGCATTGAACCTTTTCCGGTGCATACACTGAGGCACTGTACTGCATATGTATCCAGCAGAACCCTCATTCAGCTTGTAAAGTCTGATCCCATACCAGGCATACTTCATGGAAACAGTTTAAAAATAAGTTTTCCCAGTGAATAGCAGGTGGGACTACCCTACAAAATCTTTTTTGGCTTGGGGCACAAACCTGCTGAAATACTTCACCCAAAAGAACGATAAAAGATGTATTGCTTGAAACGTTGGTCATAGTCTGGAGGGTGTCTGGGCAGAGCCTGATAACTCTGACGTTTTAAGAAGGAATCTGCCTCACTGTGTGTGTTTACATTGCGTATGTGACAACCAGCTCACACAGCCAGGTGGTCTCACAAGCTTGATTATTTTTTCATCCAGAGTCAGACTGAAGGGAATCCACAGTGTATGTTGAGTTGTAATGTGATTCACAAGTACCTAATAAATGAAAATACCTTATGTTTGTCGCAACTGAAACTCTAGATCCTTAATTAGCAGATGACTGGATTGCTGACAGAGTTCAAAGAGTCAGTGATACAGAAGTCAGGAATAAGCAACCTGCACTCCTTGGTGGAGTCATTAAAGGAAAGCAAGAGGGAATTTGGCAATCAGATTGCTTCAGAAGGCACTGTAGCACAATTCAAACAAATAAATAGATTACTGGCAGGTCAGCAATGAGGGTAACTGAAATAGTCTAGATTTATACTAACCTGTATAAGCCCATTTCTCCTGCACATTGACTCAAATAATACTGATACCATATTTAACATGGCAGGACTGTGATGTCTCCAATTAAAGTATAATCAAACCCTGATTTATCTTTTCCACAAAACAAATAAAAAGTAGATAAATATTCAAAGCAGGGATTATGTTAAACATCCTCTACACTAGCACAATGAATAAGACAAGGGAATCAGCAGATGTGATAAATACCAAAATACTCTTTCTAATGCCCATCTGGGACATGATATAATAATAGATTTTGATCCAAAGTCCAGGGTCTTTGTTGCCTGCATGGGAGGAAAATCGCAGCATTATTCTTTGCATTTAAATTAATCCTTCAGGAAAAAGTAAAATAAAATAATTATGTGTTCTACAGGAAATATCTTATACAGACTAAAGGTAAAGTACATTGGCAACAGACACTACACTACAATTTATAATGCAATGGCACAAGGTACTTCTTTTTTCTGGATTTCTCCTGTAATCCATTGGCAAAGAGAAGCTCTTCCAAAGACTCCAGATTGGGCTTCTCCTCTTAACCAACCTCTACAGTGGGGTCGCTTGTGAGAATATGAAACTCATGCAAACTTCCTCTGCGTCCTATTAACAAACAGCATTTCCTATTCCCACTTCAATCTAGTTTTTGACCCAACCACTACTCACCAGCTGCTCCCAATCTGTGCCCAAAAATCCATACTAAGTACATTTTAATTACCTATTCTGAAAGAACTGGAAATTTTAATTTTCATGAATAGGACAATGAATGTTAATACTCCAAAAATTCTGCTTGCCATTTATACTGGCACTTTCCACAAAGGCTAACTGATCCTGTGAACTGCCAGCCCTCTGTGCACAAAGCAAATAATGGAAGCACAGAAGCCAGATATCACCAGTGACTTTGTAATGCTGTGCTTACTCTTTAAGTATTGTTAAATAACTAGCATATCCACAGTGTCTGCCCAGCGTCTGCAATGTCTGTTTAAATGTAGGCAAAAACTGCACATGGGACAATTCAGGCACGAAATATCTGTGTCAGTGTGCTTTCCAGTTCAGGGAAGAAGCCAAAAAATCCTTGGTCCTGTGACACTCTCAAAGGTCATAATAATCCACAACAAGCACAGGACGAGTGGAGAGAGTCCTGTGGTGTAAGGAACTACCATGTTAGTAGTAAAGGTAAATGTACATTACCATGATAAAGCTCATACAAGGGGGATCCATATTCCGGTGTTACATCTAATTTACACAATAACAAAATTAATATCTCAATGACCTTCTGTGTTAAATTTTAGTTTCTAAAGCATTTCTTCTCTTGAATCATCAAATAGTTACTCTCCAGTAAAATATCTGAAAGCTAAAAAGGCTTCCAAAAACGAAAATTTATTCAGAAATAGATACATAAAACTCTAAAATATATACCCTTCTCTAAAAGATAAATAAACTAGCATGTGCTCTGTGTTAATCACTCTTTATTGCTCAGCAAAAGAAAGGTTATGCTTTGCAATAAGGATGCATCAATATACCACACCAGGACTGTATGTACTCCATGCATACAGCAGACTGTGCTGCTGCCATTAGCTATGTATTCCTTATCCCAGCATCACAGAATGGTTGAGGTTGGATGGGACCTCTGGTTGCCATTCTTTTCCAACCTCCCTGCTCAAGCAGGGCCACCCACAGCTGGTGGCACAGGGCCATGTCCCTACAGCTTTTGAATAGCTCCAAGGATGGAGACTCCACAACCTCCCTGCGCAACCTGTGCCAGCAGTCAGTCACCGTCACAGTGAAGAAGTGTTTCTTGATATTCAAAGGGGTTTTGGCGTGTGCCCATTGCCTCTGGGCTTGTCAAATAAATGCTTTGCTCTGCTATGGATGCATTGTTTTTGTCACCAAAATTTAGCACTCATTTTCTCTCCTATTTCATTTGTATGATACAAATAGGTATTCTAATATACTTGTATGTACCCTAAACCTTGGCAGCAGCATCAGGCCGTTATCATCGCACGGAGCAAACTATCACTTTGCCACATGACATCCAAAACCTAGTTGAGTTGAACATCAGGATTTCCTTTGGTCTACAAGACTGTACAAGCCTACATCAGAATGGCACTTAATTACTACTAACCAATGAATTGTACTTTTAAGGAAAATGTCTTTAGTCAAGCAGTTAGAAGATCATAGCTCCTTCTTCTCTAAGACAAAATGCTTTATAAGCTTATACTATAAGTAAATTATGTCTTCTTCCACAGAACACTGCATACAAATTGGTATTTACTGTGAATTAGCTAATGCAGTAGGCCCTTGTGTTTATTTTCTGTCATTTTCAGCAAACCTTTATAGTATTTATGGCAGGCAGCACTTTTAAGTCAACTTTTATTTGAAGTATAAGTTGGCTGGTATCCAGGCTCCAGACTACCGTGAAAAAGGCAAAGAAAAAGAAATACAACCAGGAAAGGTCAATCTCAGGGGGTTCTAGTCTCTTCTAGCTGAACAGATCCATTCCCATTAATCTCTGCAGGCACTTGGTGCCACCAGGACCACACTGAAGGGAGACAAGTTCCTCAAGATTAGATGGGGGTTCCTTCCCATTTGAGAAGGGAGAGGCCTGGGCGTGCAAGCAACCTGGCACTGGAGTACTGAGACAAACACTGCTTATTTGCCAAGTTCTAAGTTTTTCCAGTTGCTAAACTGATTTAAACAAGTTTGTTTTGTGTTAATGCTTATTCACAGTGCTACATAAGGGGAACGTGGACTTTCATAATGTCGTGCTTGGCTAGAGGCATCATCTCATAGCCTGATTGCCTCTAAACCCAGCGTTTCTACAGCACTTCTAGTTATGCAATCCCTATTTCAATTAATGACAGATGGGCTAAGTCCCACAAAAATGTGCAGAAAAAGAGAGGAAGACATATCTCTGTTTAAATGTTCAAGAACATGTACCTCAAGGAAGGGTGGGAGTAGAAGGAAAAATATCTTAGTGCTACAAAACCATTAAAAAATGAAGATCTAGTATTGAACAATGAAGACAACTATATCGTGAAGTGTGGACAGGGGTTGTTACTGTTGCAACAGGTAAGGGTACCAAAAGAAGAAAATACTATAGATACCTCCCTTTTCATGACTTGTTTAGGAAAAGTAGTATTTCAATCCCAAGGAAATAGACTACTGTAGTCATTAAGCAGACACAAAGCAACAATGAGAAGGTATGATTAAAATGAAAAGTGGGGTTGAATGGGGATGAATTAACTGGAGAGTGAGTCTTCTCCCTTTGGATGAGAAAAGTAGGTTAAACAGAACTCCAGTAAATGTACTGTGGGAGGCTTACAAGCTGATGGAAGAATTGACATGAAAATGTTGAGAATATTCCCAGTAAATCAGCCTAATGATTAATTGGAAATCGCATTCTTGAAAGTCTTACTTAAAAATACCCAAAATTAAAGAAACTTAAAGGCTTCAGGACTGGGATTCTATATACACTGTGAATACAATCATAGGAAGATGGGTGCTCACTACATATACACGATCATCAAAACAATTAATGTCCTATCTATTTAACTAACAAAAGAAAACAGTTTAGGGAACTTAAAAGTCCAGGCTTAAGCTTGCAAAAACTTCCCAAAACTTGGATAATGAAAACGGTCCCCCTTATTATGCACTTAATTTTATTTTCTGGTTGTCCATGCTGCCTGCCAGAGCTCTCAGCACTGCCATGTGCATTCTTTTTGCTAGAATTCTTATATCGAGGAATGCAAATATTTCTGTCAGGCTTATGATTTAACTGTAGGGGGTTTTGTTGGATTTTGTGGTAATTTTAAAAACAAAATCTAAATTAAAACCTAATGTGGAATCAAGAAAAATCTTTCAAATCTATCTCTATCTCTGTGAAATGCACCAGTTCAGATGCACAAAATCAATTTTTAAAAATCAGATTCCTCCTTCATTTTGTGTCACAGTGCAATAAAGGTAAAATATGGGTAACTGAAACATTTCTAAATTGCACATTGGCATTGGAAAATTAGATAAGGGAAGTGCTCATAAAAACGAACAAAAGGTAAAATATAGACTTTAAAATGTCTAGTATTCTAACTGAAAGTTAAATACAACAATATCAAAATAAAGCAGCAATGCAGACATATTTTGACATATAGTAGCCAAATACACGGGGCTACAGCATGTGGTATCTTTTTAAAAGAGAGATGAATTTTAAAGCACAAAAAGGCTTTGCAAGGTTATAGGGGTCTTTATTTTGAGGGTACTTTTTTTGTGGAGTGAATTCTACCAGCAGTATTTAAGAAAGAAAATATATATAAATGAATACTGGGCTATAAAGAACAGGAACCCATCATTCCAAAAGCAGTCTTGGGATATATTTCAATGTTCCATTTTGGGATATCCCTTATTATTTTGCAGCAAGAGAAGTGGTATATTAAACTGGTTTTTGAACAAGAAGTCAGAGGGTGAGGCATTTTGGAAATTGAGAATTATAGTTTTCAGCAAGATATGTTTTTAAGAATTCTCTGTATTATCAACTATGAAGAATACATTTATAATAGGGCAATCAGGTAAAAGTCTCCTTCATTTTTATCAAAATTAGATAAAAAAATGGGAAAGCTGTAAAGAAAATTAACAGTGTTAAAACAAACAAACAAAAACAAAAACAAACAAAAACCACAAACGAACAAAAAATCCAACCATTAAAAAAGAAAACAACAAAAATTGATCATCCCTCTTTTCTGTGGCACATAAACTACTAGTACATAGTCATCCTGCCTTGATTAATGATATATTCACCGTGGGAACTCAGTATTAAACACTGGTTGCACACCACTTGCCTGAGAGATCTCTTACTGCTTATTAATAATGCAAAGCATGTTTGATATTATAATATGGTGAATCTTTTTATTTCAGTAAAAGCATACCACTTTTCCGAAAGAAAAAAAAAAAAGTTAGGAAATAAGCATGAAATTTCTAATCCTCATAAAATTGTACCCAGGAGCAGAAAAATGAAAATGGCAGCCTTTAGAATCAGTAAAGGTTAGAAATGCTATTAAAATGGCAGTGGCTGAAACGGCTCCATACTCCACGTTTCTCAGGTAAATAGAAAAGGAAGCATTTGCAGGTCTGATAACAGAGGTTTGACAAAGCAACTGTCCTCAGTCTTGCTGGGATGGAGTTTATTTTCTTCATAGTAGCTAATGCAGTGCTGTGTTTTGGATTTGTGATCAAAACAGTGTTGATAACACACCGATGTTTTGGCTACCTCTGAACAGTGTCAAGGCCTTCTCTGTTTCTCACACTGTCCTACCAGCAAGTAGTCTGGGGATGCCCAAGAAGCTGGGAGGGGACACAGCTGGGCCGGCTGACCCAGACTGATGGCATTGTGCATGGCAATACAACGGGGAGGTGTGTGATTGAAGGAGGTTAGATGTCTTCTGCTCAGGAACTGGCTGGGCAACAGTCTACGCATGGGAGCTGGTGGATGATTGCCTTTGCTCATTTGTTTGGTTTTCTGTCTCTCTTCCATTTCTCCTTTACTTACTAAACAATTTTGATCTCAACTCATGAATTTTCTTGCTTTTGTTCTGCCTTTCCCCTTCCCACTGCAGGGAGGAGGAGAAATGAGCAAGTGGCTGTGTGATGCTTAGCTGTCTACCAGGACTCACCCACAGCAATGGTATAGTTTTGTAAGGGAGAAGAGTCTTTTTAAAAAGTCATTTTGTAACATGGTTTGATCTGTTTTGCTGCCGGCGTGATTTAACAGTGTAAGAGTTTATACCAAAAAGTGCCCATGTGCCATGTCTCAGATGACAAGACCTGGCTGACGGCCCATTCACATCTGTTCCCAGTATGCACCCCCGGAAAGGAATGAAAATCCTATAACCACAGCCTCAACATTTATTTTTTTTTCCTCACAGAAAACAACAAGCTTTTTCATGAATGGAGCAATGACTTCAGCTCAAACGTGAAGCCTGGAGAATGGGAACAAGGACAACGATTGACAGATGACCTCATAGAAGGATTTGTAAACTTCAGTACAGTAGATGGAGGCAGAGGGAACAGATAAAAGGAAAAGAAAACACAAGTATTAAGACAGTTGGCATTTTGGCTCTCACCTGCAGTTGGATATTCAGTTTCAGAAGGACTAGAGAGCATAAACAGAAATGTCCCGACATTCTTAGTTATGAAAGAAGGTTCAGGAAAAAAACTAATCATAACCATCCTCACCTCTAGGATACCAGACTTTCTTGGGAGGACAGGGTTAAAAAAAGTATGGTATCCAAGTTAGACCTGCTCAGAATTACTTTTTTCTACACGCTGAGTCTCTACATCTTCCATTTGTGTTCTTTCCAAATGGACTGACCTTTGCAAGTGATGAGTACTTCCAACTCCAGCTTAAATCTGTTACTTACCCATGCATTTAGATGTTCAATTTTAGACACGTGTGGTTAGAAAATAGCAGCCTTGGACCATATCATAAATAGCATCAGGATTTCTCAGTTCTGCTTTCTATATTCAACAGAAACACCAGAATGCTTTTCTGTTTTTAAGCCTCCGACTTTTAAAAAACACTCTTTCTGCCCTGAGGTACACTAAAGACAAGGGTGCAGTGTACTCCTCATCCTATCCAATTTCCTTCTCCCATTCATCCCTCCATGTGGAGACACTCTGCTCCCAGCTCCTACCCTGTTCTCTGGAGAGCTGAGGTGTGGTCACTGATGATCCTGCGTTGCTACGGAGCAGCAATAGCTACCAGTATTTTAATTACCAAACAGAGGACCATCACAAACCTTTCATCCACATATGAAGTATTGCCTTCTCTAGCAAAGATAGGCATACGTTATAGAGCAAATAGAAGAGAATTCTAACAAAACAAGCAAGCCTATGAGAGAAAGAATGAGGGAAACAACTACTTCAATAACTACCCCGCAAGTGACAAGTGTAAGTCATGTCTCTCAAGTGCTGTGGGAAGTTCTCCAGCTCTTACTAATGAGGGCAGCATAAGATCCTATAGTTTCTCACCTTCATCAATGCTACGGAACTGAACCTGTCGCTCTGAGATGTGGATTTCACAAGAGTTAGCCAGACCTTTTATTATACCCAACTCAGCTAATTGACAGCGATATCACACACAAAATCAGGCATGCAAAGATGCATAGCTTTACCAGGAGATCTAGAGACTGACTACTAAGAAAAAAAAAACCCAAACTTCCACAGTCCTGAAGGCGATGGTAAAGAAATTCACTACGTTTAGGATCATATCTTTCCTTAAGAAAGATTTCAGTGAAACAACCTTTTACTAGCACATTGGGAAATTACATGTACTTACAAAAAAAACCCAAACCAAACCAAACAAAGCACTGCCTGATGTCTCAAGAGCACCAAAGCTATGATAAATATGTTCTTGAGTGCATGTTGCTTCCCATATTTCCATGCAAGTATGTATAGAGACATAGAAATTAACTTGTAATAATCCCTTTTCAGCTATGAATAGTGTTTATTCTAATTTAACTTTTCTAAATCCAGGATAAAGTAACCTATTTCAATGTTGTTCTGCTTCTTAACCTATAAAATAAACTATTCTTCTGAGAATGCTCTTTATTCCAGTGCTAATTTATTAATTTATTTTATCAGAAATTATTGGACAACAGTCTCTAATTCATCTTGGCTTGTCCTATCTGTCATCCCACTCCCAAAAGCAGCCAAGAAAATGCTTGAATTTTCATGTGTCTCTAATAAAAAGTGATTCATTTTGGAGAATGATATATACTTATTTTGGTACATGAAGTGCTTGCCTCTGACATAGACGTATTTGCGTTCTGAGTGATACTTTCATTCTCTCTAATTTTCAATGCTGGATTTTTCTGTAATGATCGATATTGCACCTATTACTTTAAAGTACACGTTTTGCTGTTTGAGATTTTGGGAATATTTTCTAAGTAAAGCCCCACCTCTAAGTCCCAGCAGTTGCATACTGTAGAAAAAACAGGCCCAGCCATAAAACAAGGTGTGCATTGTGGATTGTACTGATGCATTACCTATGAACCTATGACTATGTCTCATCTGGCTGCTAGGTTAACAGGTCACTGGCATGAAGCCACCAAGTTTCAGAGAACAGCCTCTCTCATGGTATTTTGATATTTCCCCTTCTGGATTTGTCCCAACAGGGAAGTGCTGGAGCATATGAAAACTGGGAGTAGAGCTGGGAAGCTAACCAAACAATTTCAAACCTCAGATGTTTAGGTTAGATGCTTATGTGGTCTTAACCAGCTCACACATCCCTAAATATTACAGCATCAGGAACGATGATTTAATATTACAGGAATGATAGAACAGTGCCAGCCACTGTTGAGCGCATTCCACATTTCTTGCAATCACTTCTGCACCAGTGAGTCCATAATTTGTATAATTTGGGCATAGCTTTAGTAATAACATTTCACCTTTTTCTAGTTGTTTTTATCACTCTAGACTACATGGACATGCTGTCCATTTACTGTCCTTGTTGCTGTGCTGCTGGAGGAACAAGGTATCAATGTTGGCAAAAAAACCTAACCATGTATTTCAGCAGAGAACACAACACTATCCCATGTCCCAGTACGGTTCAGGTCTTACCAGACAAAATTCAGCTAACAGTAACAGTTTATCCAAGATCCTTAACTTGGATGTACAAGATCCACCAGTATAAAAAGGCAGTATTCAGGAAAATCCTGTGCTGTTTTAAAGGGCCTTTATCATTGTAAAGCACATTTACTGTCCAGCTTTTACTGCTAAAATGACATACTTTAGTTTAGGGGAGAAAGGGGATTAATCATAATGCCGAACGAACAACAGTACCAAAACCCCCAAGGGTTAGCCCATACAGAGCAAATTGATATTTTCTTACCCATTAAAGCTGTCGGGACTGTTGGTTCATTACTATCAGTGGTACCCAACTGCCACCCCTGTCAGAGTGAACCTGCCACCAGTGCGACAACAAAAGATCACTGGGCCTGGTCATTCCTGCCTGCTCAGGTTGCCAGGAGTCCTCAAGAACACAATTTTTCTGTCATATTAACTTACAGGTCACAGCAATAGCATCTTCATTCACCAGTTCATTGTCCTTTTCCGTACTGAGCCCAGGTGCCTGTGTGCTGGAAGCAGGGGTCACAGGTGTGGGCAGCCTCTGTGAGGAGAGGCCGGGAGTACCCTCGGCCTGTTCCAGCCAGTTCCAATGGCCCCACGGCAGGACACAGCTCAGCCCCTCAGCCAAGATGGTGGCTTCTGGGAAATGTATTTAAAGGGCAAAACACTGTCTGGGAGCCATCAATAAGGAAAAAAATAGTGTGAGAAATGACCCTGCTGACACCAAGGGCAGAGGAGGAGGGCCATGAAGTGGCCCCTCAGCCAGGGCAGATGCCAGAGCTCACTCCTCTGTTTGCTCCTCCCTCCCTACAGTTCTTTGAAACAGTTACTGGGTTTTTTACACACCACACTTCATGTGTGCACACCTAATCTCACTCTTAGAAAATAAGAAAGGAAAAACCTTGAGTGTTACCTGTGGGTGAAAGCTCTGGGCTAGGGAGAGCGAGCCAGTGGAAGGACACCAGGTGTAGAGCTCAGCTCCATGGCTGCCATTGCCAGGGTGCCTGTAGGGCCCAGCCACCTGCCCTGGGCCCAAAAGGGTTTAAAAATATACATCCTTTTATTGTATTTTGCCATGGACAGTTTTAAACTGCATTAAGAGGCATATGAAAATGTTTTGAATCATTTCACTTTCAGACTTTTGATTTGCCAGGTCACTGAGGGGAAACCTGAAAGCATTCAATAATGTCTCTATATGTAAGTGCATAATGGTAATGTAGAAGAAACAAATGTTTGTTTTATCAATACAATATTGTGTGACCATGAATCATGCAAATCAAATCATAAACCACAAAGCTCAAGCTCGTCTTATCAACCCAGCAGCACACTATGAAAGGTTTGTTAATGTATTTGGTGTAATCTCTGATACACTGTAAAAATAAATGTAAATCCTCCACTGTTCAGTGTTGAAAAATCTGACATGGGGAGTGATAACAAAGTGTATTTTTTCACAGCAAGACTGCCAAATGCTGCAGAAATGGACAGCCTGCACAAGCCTGTAATTGTCTGGAGGGCTGTAACTCACCATGCAATTTAGAAACAGGCTTGTTTTACCTTCTTCAGTCTCAGCAGCTGGGACATTCACTACTCATATTAATTATTTTACAGTTAGACCCATAGGGTAAGTTTGGAAGATAATGGCTTTAAAAAGAAAACTCTGAAGAAATTAGAGAATGAAGATAGAAGAAAATGTCTCAACTACAAATAATGAAAACACCCTATACAGCAAGCTTTCAGCCTAGGAGCACGTACCATTTAAATTTTTAGCCAGCGTTGGCAAAACCAGAAAACGAGACTGCATTCAGTTAAGATGACACTTTCTGTCAGAGGCATTGACAGATATCAAATAAATAAATAGTGAGAATGAGACTGACATCCACCCAAGACACATGGCTCTCTTACAGTGAAAGGGCTACTCACTTGGAAATTTTTAACAGTTTTTTAAAAAAATCATCCTCCTACAAACCAGTCTCCATTAAAATTAAAGAATGCTTCCACTAAACAGCCTCTCACAGCACTGCAGTTACTCCTGGAAGTGAAAGAACAGCTCCTGGAAGTTAAAGGACAGTTGTGATTGATAGAAAAGAGGTGTAAAGGTGACTGAAGGGCAAAGGATTTTTGTCTCTTCATTCTTCATTCACTTAAAAGTGCAGGTTTGATGGAGTGGCTTTGTTTACAAGAGCAGATTGAATGCAGGAACTATTTAAGAAAATTGGGGTGATGAGGTATTTGTGGAAAGATTTAAATGCTTCCAAATTTTTTTTTAGTCCTTTTTTTTTAACTATTATATTTCCACTATTTACTCTAGCAACTGCCAGAATTTTTGTTGAACATATTCAGCACTCCCAGACAAAATATTCGTCAGGTGAAATAATCTCAAAACTGAAGGACAAAAAAAGATTCATTTATTTTCCCTGAGAAGATGTGAAATAAATTCTTATTCAGATGTTGAGAACAGAAAATATTAACAAAAATTAATTTCACCTTGTAACCAAAAATGTCCCCTCCTCTGCCCCTACCCCCCAAGAAATCTATTACCTGTACAGTTGTAGACACGAGGCTTAAGAACTGAAAGATGGGTAATTAATGGGGACTTGAGAGGAACAGAGATCTAACCTGCCAGCCATGCTGTAAAAGCTTTGTGGCTTCAAGGCAACAGTTTTGATACAGCTCTGTGGGTGATTTGCCTTCGTGGAAGTTGTTGAGAGTATATATGAATGCTAGGTTGCAGAATTTAAACCTTAGTAAATTGTAACAAAAACATTCAAATTTTTATTACAGCTATTTGATCTATAAACCACAAAATCCTATTGCTGTTTCATATTAATTTCATATTCTACTTCTTGAAAACTATTTCTCAAGCCCTCTCCAGAAAAATTAATGATACTAGAAATTCTATGATATTATGATATGATACTACATCAGTAGGAGTTCAAGTATTTTGGAAAGGAAACATATAGACAGGATAATTCACTATGAAAATATACTTTAAAAATGATCTCTCTACAGTATCCCTATGACTTCAAATAATCCAGTAATTTCTTCTCTATTTATTTTAATGGAATTTGCTGTGCCGTCCACCATCGGGAGTGAATAAACGTGCTCCATTCTTCCCGCATGGCTCATTCTGCATTAAATATCTTATCCACGCATCATGTCTAATCTGAAAGGGTACCTTGCTGTACAGCATTACCTTCTTTTTTGTAGAAAATTTGAAAGGAATGTATTTTGTGCTGTGTTTCCTTGGGACATACAAAACGTCTTAATTCCCATTTTTACATAAATTTTCTGCCTAAAATATGTACAAGTGAAACTGGGGGACTAGTGTGGAAAGAGAAGGTATTTCTTCCCAACTCAGAGTCTAATGAAAGATTCTGCTTACAGCAAATATCTGTAATGCAGCCATCCACTTTTATGTGCGTCATTTGATCCAGCAGGAAATAATGAGTGAGCATACAAAACAGAATTGTATGTCAGCAGTACTACATAGTTTTTAGGTGGCCACCGAGAGTTATGTCTACACATGCTGTACATGGAATAAGAGGGGGGTCATTTAATCCCAGCAGAAATTGTAGCAGAAACAACCATTATCATCATTGTGTACAATACTAGCAGGTTTTAAGGAAATTTTTTAAATTATAAGGTTTGGTCTTATTCCAAAAACAAAGAGGCTTTAAAAGTTGAAAGCAGAGGACTTTAACAAAGACTACCTAGAACCATTTGCATATGTACATCACTAAATTTTGCCAGCACAGGTACATGCATAGTCTCTTCCATCCTGATGAAATACCAATCCATCACTGGAGAAACTAGGAAGGCAAAGAACTGAGAAGAAATAAGTGATACACTTTGACATTTTTTCCCATGTACTAAGATGAAAATATTAACCACCGAGTAGTTTATTAACAAACAAAACCCTTTAAACTGTCCCAACACTTTTATGTAGACATTGGTGTATCTTTGCTATAGAGGTTATACTTATTTTACTGTTTCATGTAAAACAGTGTTTTAGTACAGAATCTGCGTGGATGAGAAGTGTCCATTATTAAGGCTAAAATGAAGTCATGATGGATGTCCTATATCTCTTAGGTGACAATGGGATGAAAGAGATGACAGTAGACATTACTGTGTTCAAAGGGATAGTTTCTTCAGAAAGCAGAAGTGTAAGCAAGTGGGATAAAGTTAATTCTCTAAGTCTTTAAAAGTTTGACTAATTAAAACCAAAAAGCCTCACAGATGCCTCTGCTAAACCACAAGAACTTGCCAGTAGAAAGTATACGCCTGAGAAAAAAGCATTTAAAGCTTTATGGAAGGTAAGCTACCATGAGAGTTTCACAATTCTTTTGGGACTCTACTTTGGAAAAAAAACCACCAACATTATGTCAATACTGAAAAGCCCTATTGCTTTTAAAACTTGTTTGAAAATACAAGTGAAAGAGCTGTTTGTTTTGTTTTCATGTGTAACAGTGGGATTTTTCAAGTATCTGTTTATGACTTTTACATTCAACGCTGTCTGAGCACGGCTGAAAACAGAAGTAAACACAAAGTAACCAATGCACAATATTCTTTGCTTTATTACCTTCTTTTATTTCTACCTTTCTATCTCTTTGGGGAAACTGGCCATAGTTCATATTCTAGAGGATAAGATAAATAGAGAATTGTCCTACATAAATAGAGAAATATCCTACATAGAAAGCTAAGCATCCTCCGAGAGTACAATTTCTTCCTGGCTAGCGCAGCAACATTTTTATGCTTTCATATCATTAAAAAATCTATCTATAGTAGAAAAGCACAAGCCACTTTAGTATCTACAAAGTGAATTATTACAGCCAAGTTCTCTGACCATGGCCATATTCTCAGTCCCTAGTATTACGTGAGAGTTATAACAAACTGCACTTTACTAGACATAGGATATTCCATTTCAGAGACCCTGTCTACTAAGGTCTTCTGGAAGTAAAGCTTGCCCTTGGTACAGCACAATTCACTGAAGCAGAAAAAACATCAGGGAACAGAATGAAGTTTTTGAATAGCACTTTGCATTTTGTCATGTTTGCGTGTCAGACCACAGAACTTAAACATACTTTTAATATAACTCTGGTATGAAATGACAAAGGTGTTCTTTCCCAGTTGACTTTTGCAAGCAAAGTCTTGAGTCTGTCTAGCTGGAGTCTAGTCTTGCTAGACTCTATCCTTGTCTTTCTAGCCAGCGTATGAGTCCATACTCTTGAGTCTGTCTAGCTGGACATCATAAACAGAGTATTATTATCTCACAATTTCAATTCCAACCCATACAGAGATTTTTACTTCAGGCTGCCATTGTTCTACAGCCCCAGTACCCACGAAGTATATTTCTGAACCTATTAAAACATTTAAGAAGGAGGCACAGAACTGCAAGAGGTGTCCATACCCTCACAAAAATGAAAATGTCACTGTGCTGTGAGATTTTGATATAGTGACAGTTTATCTTCTGTAAGACTTTGTTTCCCTTAAGAAGATGAAGGATATTCCCCTTGCAGATGCTCATCTTTTGTAATGTTTATTTATCAGAACATAGTTTGCCTTCCCAGCAGCAGGAGAGAAAGCCCTTTTTCTGAAAACCTCTGCCAAAGGTTTAACATATGTTGAGTGCTGCCAGTTCTTCAGATCTCTTCTGGAATGTGATCCAAGTTCGGTTAGATCTGGAGCCAGCTTTAAAACAGCTTCTCACAAAATCTACCCCACCCACACACCCACCCCCCAACTACCTGTCATGCTTGCTCACATCTGTGAGATAGACCAAAAAGCCATCAGAGCTCCCCCACCTTCACATCTGAGCACCCCCACACTTCTTCAGCACATGAGGCACAGAAGGACACAGGGGCATGTGGGTAGCTTCTCCCCCTCCTTTGCTTCTCCTTTTAGGAATTAGATGAGTGTTGAGTTCTTCCTTTAGCATCCAGCCTGCCTCCAAACTTGGAGCTTCTGGACAAGTTTATCCTAGTCTAGAATAAGAGGCAAGATCCCACAGGGTTGCTTCATTCCTCTACAGCCTTTTAGAGCATGTTCCAAAAATACAAGAAATTGGACTGTGGTGTGGACTGAGAGCTCACATGGCAGGTCAGGGCTAGAGTTAATTCTCTAAGTCTTTAAAAGTTTGGCTAAGAAAAACCAATAGATGGTTGACAGGGAAAATGTAACTTTAGAACTGCATTTACTGAGGCAACTAGGAGACAATCCTAACACACACACAGGACAGAGTTTACCAGAGACATTAAAAAAAAAAAACAAGACAGGAACGATGAGGAGGGGGACTGCACGACTGCCAGACCCCCTCTTCTTAGGCTCTAATGTGTATTCTTTGCTTTAGCAGCCCAGAATGTGGTCCGGCCTTGGACAACTGAGTCCCTTCCACCAATGACCAAACACCATGTCCCAGACTGATGGAGGGCACACCTGTGAAAATGAAGGGCTTCATTTTGAGGGTGTCAGAACAAATACAGCAAGTGCAATGGGCAATGGGACAATCCGAGCAGGCAAATACAGCTGTGTGCTCACAGACACAGAACACGTGAGAGACAGAAGTCACTGAAAAGACAACAGAGTACAGTATAATCTTTCTTTTAAAGAATGTGGGCCAACCTCTGAGCTTCTAGGATCTGATTTATGGTTTTGAGCCTCGGATTGCTGAAGCACACACTGGGTGATTCACTGTTGAACTATTCACGCATCTCAAGGGAAGCTGTTGTATAAATGCTTGCATAACTTTTAGAAGACAACTGAAGTCCCAAAACATATAATGTAGGAGGCAGATACACAACCATGAAATGTCCCAAAAAAGCTACGAAAGTAGTTAGGACACTTCAAATGCGTATGACTCTCAATATATGAAATATTTTCAAGTAAATTATCTTCTACTTTTTTTCTTCATAGGAGTGTTTAACTTAGTATTAAAACATGAGACTTAACCAACACAATGATTGCTTTGTAGTCCTATTAGTAAGCATCTTGCTTATTTGCAGCATACCTTATGAATGCCCATGGACTAAGTGGGACTTAATAGGTGTTAAAAATAGCTGTGAAATATAAAATTAAGTTAACAAATAAACATTGAAAGAGGCCTTAAACATTAAATATAGGAAGCATTGTTTTTGTTTCTGCATCTGATTTGAGAGGGAAGGAGTTGCTTTTGTTCTGTTCGTAATTTCCACAGACTTTTCTTATGACACAGTGTCCAGGTACCCCAGGGCAGGTACCCTAATAGGAATCTCAAGTTTTCTCTTTCAAATTGCTTTACACTCCACCTTGATCTTTTCCTGCCACTTTTCTAGGGGTTACACACAATCTTCCTACAGAAAGAGCTTGTGGTGTTTTCTTGCTTTTGTTTTACCCAAGGACAATCCACAGTTCCTTTCAGACTGTTGAAGGGAGATAAGCTAGCATATATACCAGTGTCAGCCCCAAAACAGTCTGAATGCAGTTTAAAGCTGCCAATCTGACAGAAGACACAATAGCACTTTATGATTTCTCTAGTGGCAAAACTTGCTGAAGCTCTGTGCAGTTTGCTGCACTTCCAGTTTTGCTGATTCAGCTGTCTGCAAAGTAGCCTCTTAACAGATCAATGAGCCCAGTAAAATCAACACTAGGAAAAGTCTGTGCTTCTGTAGATTAAAGTACATGAAGGATCCTGAAAAAGAAAAAGACTTGGATGCAAAGTGAAGACCTCGGCTTGCAAATCCAGTTCTTAACAGGTTGTATAATAATCTCTAGTCTTCAAATTCACTGATCAGTAAAGGACAACTTGTCAAATGGGTCAGATTTATCATGCAGACAGGAGAGACAACAGAAACTTATTAAAGCAATATTCAAATTACATAGCACAAGATATACAAGGCCATCTGACAAATGAATAAACAAATAAACAGTATTTTACATTATTTAATTTAGGGTAAGCTGCACTATTAGAGAGAGAAAAAGTAGCTCTTGAATATTAGTAGAGGGGAAATCGATATAAAAAAGCAAATTTGAGAGTGGAGCGGTATAAAATGAGTGGAATAACCTAGCCAGGGGCTCTATATCTGAGAGCTTCACAATAAATTAGTTACATTTGTCTTCATGGCACCTTTATAAAGTAACATTCTTATTTCACAGATGATTGACCAAATCACAGAGGAGCCACGTAGCTGAGCCACCTACCAAACTCGTATCTCTCAGTCCTTCCAAGCTAAATTGGAAAACAAGTTTTGAACAATTTTCAAAAAATAAATAAGAAAGGGAAGGAAAAAGAGGAAAGAGATATAATACAGATTGTTACTGACCAGAGACATGGTTTGGACTGGCATTCCATTATATTTCAGGCTTAAATCATTGACATTTTGATTAGTAGTT
>VZTM01000962.1:49522-72213 GCA_013400555.1 Jacana jacana
CTTCCCTGTCCTCAAGCAGATCAACACTCCCACCCAACTTAGTGTCATCTGCGAACTTACTAATAGTGTTTTCTATATCCTTATCTATATCATTGATGAAAATATTAAAAAGGAAAGGCCCTAGTACTGAGCCCTGAGGAACACCACTTGTGACCGGCCGCCAGCTGGATTTAACTCCATTGAGCACCACCCTTTGGGATCGTCCTTCCAGCCAATGCTGGATCCAGCAGATCGTACGTTCGTCCAGGCCATGAGCAGCCAGTTTTTCCACCAGAATGTGGTGGGGGACAGTGTCAAATGCTTTGCTAAGATCCAGAAATATTATATCCACTGTCTTCCCCCCATCCAACAATCGGGTCATCTTATCATAGAAGGAGATCAGGTTCGTCAGGCAGGTTATAGTATCCTTATCTACTCTAAAGAGGGGACTTAGTGTGTATCTACAGTATGTATGTAGAAGAAATCCCTTTCATTGAGAAAACAGATTGATTCATTTGTGTTATAAGTCAGATGTAACTCCTCTCTGTTCTCTTCACAACTACTCTAAAACCTAGAGAGGGACTTGTACAATAGACCATTTTTTAACAGCTCCTTTAAACTTTTGAGCAGCAGGAGTATATGAGCAAGTAGTGCAGCTCAACAGACACGGCTCTGTGAAATAATAGTGAAATAGCTGGTGCTGAGTACCCAACATCTACTCTCTCTGTCTTTCAGGGATTTTACATCAGACGAGCTCTTCACACCTAAACACGTATTGATAGCTGGAGCACATTTATAGTCACTCCTGAAACACACCTTCTATTTTAGCTTTATTCAAAAGCAATCCAGCCAGCTGCTTTGCACCCCACAGTGCAAACCATAACAGAATAACGGGGCCAGTCTTGCTGTTTGCCTCAAAAGCACACCTATCTTACAAAAACCCTAATGTAATCCCCTTTCTGTCTCACAAATTCATTGCTGTGTCACACACAAAACCTTGAATCCCTGACCTTGTACAATGTGATGACTGGCTGAAAAACACAAGCGTGTGGCTGAGAGCTGGGAACTTGGGAGTTGTGATCTCTGAGCTACCATTGATCTTCACCGACAGATACAAATCGGGACATGTTTACCCACACCATACACAATTATGCAGATTGGCTTGAATACACCATCAGGCTTGGGTTTGCTTGGCACAAAGATTATCCTTTAGGGAAAGAAGAGACTTGCCTAGAGGAGAAACAAACCCCCACTTGCCTGGAATCAGGATACTGTGGGAGCAAAAAAGCTCAGTCTCAGAACAGACACCTCTATGGCCTTTCTCAGCTATGAAACATACCCAGTCTGTTTCAACTCCACCACAAATCATTATTATCTGCTGCAAAGACTGCTTTTGGTCCAGAGTGTGAAGGTAAAATTGGCTAAGTGTTCAGTAAAGCTTCCAGGAATGCAGTAAGTTACCTTAGCAATTTCCTTCTCACTCTGATGCAGATAATATCCCATGCAATGCCTCTAAGGAGAAATCACAGCTGTCACTTCAAAGTTAACATCTTAGACTATTAAATCTCTAATTTGGTTTATTATTTTAAAGACTTACCTCCTAGTCATTTAGACAGGCCTTGCAGAGCACTGGGAGCCATTCCAAATTAGAAATGAAATTACAATCTAAGTCTGTAAGAGAAATCCTAGTGCATTTCCCGACCAGCAGACATACTCCGTTCCAGTTCTGCTCCCATAGTCCAAAAGATCCAGGACGGGAAAGGGTCTGCGTATACTCTGTGCTACTTACTGTATCACTGTATTCCAAAAACGGCTGACTTCCAAGAAGTTGTGGATTCAGCAATAAATGCTCTTAACCAAAAATAGTTCGGTAGTCAATTATCAGGAGCATTTTCCTATACTGAGGATTCAGTTTTGCTGAATGCCCTGAACAAGGAGGTGAGTAGGAAAGTGACACACTTTCCTGGTGACACAAACTTATTCGGGATAGTCAACAACTGACTGCCAGGAGTTGCAGAGAATCCCATTGTACTACGTTGCCAGGAGATAAAAAAGCAGGTGGAATTCAGTGCTGATAAATGCAAAGTATTGCACATGAGGAAAGTATTTCTAAATAGATAAAGATGATGGGTTTTAAATTAGACTCAGGAATAGAAATTCTGGAGTAAACTGAAAACTGCAGAAAACCCTTTTATGCCAACAGGAAAACAAGTGTACCCACTTCTTGAATACCAGTCACAATGCTCTAAGGTAGTACCTAATGGATAGTAGAAATAGAAAGTGAGGAATGATGTGAATAGGGCAGCTTACATACAAAGTCAGATGGGGACTCTTCAGCTTTGAAAAAAGGTCACTAAAGATTTTATGAAAAATCTGTGTAAAATTTCTACTGCCCCAGAAAAGGCTTCCATCCCCTGATAGATGGACAATGCTGAATTCTTCAAATTCTTCAAAGCTCGTTAAGCATGACTGGGTAGGATGATTACGAGGCACAATTATTACAGGAAAACCATTTCACTGAACTGAGATTAAAGGACGTTCCAACATAATACAAGCTGATATAAAATATGACAGAGAAGACTTGTTAGTTCTTGGCAGTATAAACTGTCTCAAAGTCAGTTAAGAAGATCCTTCCGAACTCTCCCAGAACTCAGGTGTCTTGATTGGCAGCTCCTGTGATACCATCAGCTTCACAGAGAGCTAGATTTTTTTCATTCTAACACCCACCTCTGTCCTTATCATTGCCAGGTTCTTGAAATTCTATCTATTGAGGTTCCACATGTCAGCAAAAAGTAACAAGAACATTCACAAAAGTTAGTTTGGATCCAAACACTAAATAATGGACAGTTTTAAAGGATGTTAAAGTTTTTTCAAAGGAGAAATAGACATTAAATTTGTTACGAATGAGAGGACTGAAATCCTAATGTTAAAATAAAAGTAACACATTTTTGTATGAATTCAGGAGATATTTACACAGTTGGTGAATGTATCACACATGCAAACATTCACTATCATTATCTTCACATATTCCTCACACTATTTTGACTATCATGACCTTTATTTCTTCTTAACGAAGAGTATTTATATTGAAGTTTTCAGACTCCTCAGAATACAGAAACAGATCTTTGTCACAAGGCACAGAATTACAGGCACAAGAGGAAGCTGGATGTTACTCAGTGGTATCAGAGTAACCCAGCTTATTTCTGGGGTTCTACATGAGTAGAACAAACTAACTTCAGTCATGCTGCTGAAAGGACTGCGGCAACGTGTTGAGCAACTGAGCTTTTCCCACAGACAGCAGTCATTTCAGAGGCAGACCTCATAAAGAATATGTTAATAAAACACTACTTTTTATTTTGTGTTAAATTGAAGAATGTTAAATTTGAAGACCAAAAGCACAAGCTTCAGAGTTTATGGTGGAACATAAACTAGTTGGAGTAGCTCTTGGCCAAACGCTAATTGACCATTCCTAGCTATAACACAGAAGGCGGCAAGATGTTTCCTCGTCTGGTAACCTTCAGATATAAATGGAAAAGAAAATCTCAACATTCAAAAGGATAGCATTTGTTTTGGGACAGGGGTGAATATTTGACATGGAAAGTATGCAAAGAGAAAGCACTGCAGTGAAAGGTTGTTTCCAGCCTGTTGCATCTGGGAGCGTTAGATGTATTGATCATGGCCAGTCGTGACAGCTACGCTGGGAGGAGCCGGGTGTGATAAGAGGAGGCATAACTGCCTCTCAGCCACCGGTTTCCCACAGGGGAGGAGGCTGTCGGTCAGTGTGTAGCTTTCTATCCAAAACCACACTGAAAATTGGAAAATAAGAATTTGAAGCTCAAGCCCAACTTCACTTCTGGTTTTGAGGTTGTAATTATTTTAGTGTTAGATGTCGTATCAAGGGACAGCTGAAGAAGTCAGATATTGGGGGCACTCTGCTGGCACACGGAATTATACGTGCACTTTGCAAATAGGAAGTAATATTTATGTTCTCAGAATGCCTCAAACACTGGACAACAAAATATTGCTTTATGTTTATTATCATCGCATTTGTTTTTCCTTCCATACAAAATCCTTTCATTCTGTTCCACACCCAAGGAATTTGTTTTAAGTATTATGTTCTTAACGCCAGAAACAAGGTTGTTACACAGTATCTGGAAAACTCTATTGATGGAATAGTCTACAAAAAGCTTGTGACTAGAACTGAGTGAACAGATAAAGGGTAAGTACCCTGTTGACAGGCATGGAGCAGAATGTAAGTTAACATGTTGCAGAATCAGAACCTGATGACAAAATACAAATTTAAATGAGTTTTTCTTTGATTTTCTGATTTTAAGATGTAGCAAAAGTATCAGAGCTCCCCATGGCTGAGCCAAAACTCGGTAGTGAAATGGTTATTAGTATTCACAAGACATTGTAATTTAAACATAAAAAACTTTGACTTTGGTGACTGTGTTTTTTTTAAAGGGCCAGAATAGTACATGTGGATTGTGCAGGCACCATGTGATATTTCTGTTTCTTTATAACATATAAACTGTTTGATGGCTTTTTCAATAAAAGTAGTTCACTTTTTAATGACTCTTAAATTTAAAAAAAAACCACCAAACCCCCAGTGGTGTAATGATGATTGCCTGTAGAGTTTTCAATAGAACAGAACCAGAAGCCCAGATTCCGTGGTCCACAAAACGACAGAGCTATGATTCAATGTGAAGTTGAATTCACAAAGAAATCAAATCTAAAGCAGAGAATTTAACCATAAAATATTAACTAATTTGGGGTTAAAGTTGTCATGACAGATCCGGTAAGTCTGGATTAAAAAAGAAATTGGATTTAATTGGCTGTAGTTTGAAAGTAATCCAGCAGGCCAGAATCTTACCAGGTTGCATATGATTTTTATAATAATTCCTATAACATTGCTTTCCCTGCTTTATTTGAGATATGTTTTCATACAGCTCATTTTCTTAGGCAGATGGACAAGCTGAGTAATAGACTGGGTAGATGTGAAGCGAGTACAGATCAGGGCATGGCTTATATGCTGAAGTCCGATGACATTTTACAGGTGGCAAAACAAAGCATTTTGCTGCACCCACTTCTAACCTACGGGAAAACGAGACCACTAAAAACATGGCCAGCATGCATAATCACCCTGGGAATCTGTGCTGATATTCCAGTTACATTGAGGGCTCCAGAGCCTGCGTAAATTGAATGTGAATACAGTTGGACAAGTTTAAATTTGCAAGTGAGAGCTAGCAAGGCAGTAGGAAAACGATTAAAACCCATTTCTGAAAGGAAGGTATACGGCCTGCCCATACCTGGAAGGTCTTATTCAGTTCAGTAACTGACAGTTCATAATATATGATGCTCTGACAAATTTCATCTTTTGCATGAAGACAGAAATGCTACAAGGGGTAGTGGTGTCTCCTGGAAGGCTCCTTTTTGCACTGAGGACATTTAAGATCATAGAGGTGGCACAGCTGCTTTTAGACAATAGTTCAGTCACCCAGCAGGCCAAGGGAGAGAATAGCAACAGCAAAAGCAAAGAAATTCACAGCATAAGAACAATTTAATAAGTGAAGAAAAGATAAATGGGGAAGAAAATGATGCAAAGGCAGTCACTCACCACCTCCCACAATTAGACCAATGCTCAGCCAGCCTCAAAGCAATGGCTATCTCTCTCAAAACCTCCTCCCCTGAATTTTTATTGCTGAGCATTATGTTATACGGCATGGAATAGCCCTTTGTCAGCTCAGGTCAGCTATCCCAGCTGTGTCCCTTCCCAACTTCATTTTACCCCAGCCTACTCCCTAGAGCAGCAGAGTGGGGAAAAGAAAAGGCCCTGATGCTGTGTAATGCTCAGCAATAGCCGAAACCGGTGTGTTATCACACTGTTTTGGTCATACATTCAAAACACAGCACCATATGTGCTACTAGGAAGAAAATTAACTCCATCCCTGTTCATCCAGATCCCGAACAAGTACCTTTCCAGTTGTTAATCTCACCCACTTCAGGAAATCCATTCTCTTCTGTCTGAGAAAGTTAACTATTGCTAGTTAACTAACCATTTTTGCCACAAGCACTGAAGTATATCACAGATGTGGACACTTCAGGTTTTGATACTGAGCACCTGCTCTCCTCTTTTCTTATGGCAAGTTTAAAGTAGAATCATAGAATGACAGAATATCAGGGGTTAGTTTTGTTATAACAAAGTGATAAAAGTTTTCAAGTGCTTTATTTCAAAGCCTACTTATGAGTATAATGGGAAAATCACTAATATCTCATTCTTCACTTGTCCTGACCCTCTCCCCCAGTGGGCATAATGGGTTTTCAAAAGGCAAGCGGAATGTACTGTACATATCATTACAAGATCAGAATATATTAGAGCTGTGCCAGCAGCGTGCTATTGGAAGTTTCTATTGCTCCTTCACAGCAGTGATTTATAAGCCAACATTTCTGGGAAAAGTTCTGTCTGAATATCACTGAAATGCTTGCTGGAAAACTCCTGATTTGCTGCTGGTTTCTTAATTTGGATTGACTGTCTCCCCTTTGGGTTCATACACAACTTTTATAATCTTCTATTTAAACAGTGCAAGAGCAATTGCAGCATAGCTCAGCCATTCCAATAAAGTTACCACACTCTTTTGCAACATGAATAGTGTAGGATTTCATAAACCTCATCTGAAAAGGGTATTGCTCAGGAATACCTATTACTTTCAAATTCACAGTCTATCCGTCTCCAGGTTACCTTGCAGTGATAAGATGAGCCCTTGGTTCTGCTGCAGCGAGATATGCTCATTAATAATACTGCTGTCCTCCTGGAGGTGATTTGAAGCAGATCACGCTTTGATAGCCACATACAGGTAAACTGTCGGTGTTAAAATCTTATGGAGAATTCTGATTATAAATGTCATACTCAACGCAGTTTTCTGTTACTAAATCCCCAGAAGGGGGCCAGGTCTGTCCTGCAGGTAAAGGGCACTGCTATAGTCAAATTTTCTTCCTTGCTCTCGAGCAAAGTCCACTTAGATTTAGTCCGCTGAGCTATTCTACAAAATCCAGGGCAAGAGATCATAGCAGTGAGGGAGAAGATAGGTTTCCCCTTAAAAAAAATCCAGGTTAGAAAACATGACAGAATGGTAATAATATCGAGATAATGTTGTCATGTAAGGTGTGCATTCAGAGTTGCACTATCAGCACTGTGAAAGGTAATGCTTCTGCAGAATGAATTATGCTTCATTGTACAGACCAATATGATCCAAACCATTCAAAAACAATTAACTTGTATACCATGAAAACAGAGTGAACAAAGCTATTTAGTAAACACGACTAATAACACACACACTCCATAAAAAGGAGATTTGATCTTTTTACTTCCTAATAACACATTTTGTATTAATATGAAATGATGCTAGAATATAACTTTAGAAATGAGGAAAAAAAACCCCCACCTAAATCTAATAATGTAAGTCAAATGAAATAATTTTCATTTTCTAATTTAACTTCATTGATCAGATGTGCAATTTAAGCAAGATGAACAATCTTTTTCATACAGAAACCACTAAGGTCCTGTTCTTGCAAAGATTTACATCCACAAATTCAAGTATAGATTTAACTGTACTTGTCTCCCAGACTCCTCCTTCAGCTCTGTCTTTCCTGACCAAATGCAAAGCCTCATGTGATGGCTATTCAGAGAAAAGCTGCAAAGAAGGCTTTCCTAGCGTTAACTATTTCAGCTTTCCCTTTGCTTCTTTCCACTGACACGCTCCCTTTCCGCTGCTACAGCTGCTGGTGGTTTCACCCTAGGTAGATTTACAGCCTGCTCCTTCTTCATCTCTCATTCAGTACCAGAAATAGATACCTGTCCATGGAGCTGATTTTCAGGACTTTCCTCATCATGTTAGGAGAACACACTATAAATATTCACTAATTGACTTTCAGGTCTCTTCCCTAAAGATGCTCCTCCCAAAAGCTGTCTCTTCCCACAACACTGTCAAGACTTTGTCAAGGGGCAGACAACATGTGTGTTGCTAATAGTTTTTTTTGGATTGATTAGTAGCATGGCATGCCTGGCTTACTGTGTGCTCCCTCTTTCCACCTTTCCATTTCTCTAAATGTCAGGTAATTCATCTTAGTCCAAGCTCATAAATGCTTCCGGTCAGGCTTCTATTTTTGCTCTATATTGCACAGTACATCCCTGAAGACCAGCTTCCTGCCCTACCTGTGGCCTGACCTCCTGGTTTTACTGATAGCACAAATAGGCCTAGGCTTGCCCAGTATGTTCTGGAGCTCTAGCAAGCCTGTGTGCTGATTTCCTTGTGTAGCAAGAGTAGAAGGCACATGGGGGTTTTGAGTCATGGATGAAATCAGCACCAAAGGGAAGAAAGCTGGGAATGGACCTGATAGAACAGCATGGACTGATGTTTCTTCCTGAAGAGATGTGTGTCAAAGGAGAAATCAAGCCAGTATGCATAACTGGATGGAGGGGATACTTGATACTCCTAGATTTCTCCCCGAAAATGCCAAAATAAGAAGTAGGAAATAAAATCCTGGGAAACAGACTGATCCAAAGGGTGATGTGCACTGGCAGAATATAAGCCCTAAAAGTTTTAACATGCAAAGAAACTTGGTGCTTTAAAAAATATGCAGAAGTGTTTGTGCCATTCAGAAATTAAGATCATGTTCCACCTGGGAGAGTCTAAAAATGTGTAACTCAAGAGGTGTTAACCTTATTAATCTACAAACATAGGCCTGTGAGCCTAACATTCCATATGGCTGAAACAGCTCATACTTTGTTAGGGTGCCTCACGCTTGTCCTAGCTTGAGGAAACACATAATATGAATTTCCCTTGCTCAGGAATATGCTACACTACCATTCAGCTTCCTGGGATGATTACACCAACTAAGGAGATATACTGCCTGCAACTGTCTTATCACCCACACCTGGATAAACTGCAGCCATCTCAGCACAGATACTTCTGCGGAGTGCAAAGAAACTCACAGAAAGCTGATCGCATCCCCTAATGCCTATTTAACCCTGAAAGTTATCAGCATTGAAAGAAAGGCTTGAGACTAAAGTATGTTTATTCTGGTCGATGTTGTCAAGCCCTAAAAAGCTTCAGGCTCAAAAATTCGGTCTATTGAATACAGAAGAGGAGGAGCAGAAAGTAAGAAAGAGCACCTAAGCTGGCCTCGCCCGTTTAACTGTCTCAGCCTTTTGCATGTGGGGACCTGACAATCACTGCTCACGTACAGCATCCAAACAAGGCACAGCACGCGCATCCAATGGACAGTAAAAACACCTAAAATGTTTTCCATTTCAGAGCAAACAAATTATTCTCAGGTATTGTTTTATTTTTCCTGTGTTACTGAAAATGCAAGAGAAAAATATTTTTATAAGTTTAAGAAAACTGCTCAAGGAAGGCCTGTGCCTTTTGTAATGTGAATCACCTGTAGTATAGCCAGCTATTCATACAGTGCCTACGATAGAAACCATGTTCTGGAGAAAAGTGTGCCCTTTTAAAGTTTACTGGCATTAGAAGGTTTGCTCTCTGTGTTGCACTGTTTTTTCTCTTGGTTTTGTTTTTTTAAAAACTTCTGGTAATTGCTTTAGAAGAACAAAGCTCTTTGTTTAAGGGTAGCTCAGGGAGATCATAATTGCTATAAGGTACAAGGCTGTTTCCAAGTATTTCTGAATTGCTTCTCTTCTGCATTAAATATTTAATGTCTAATGTTTGGCCAAACTGTAGAAATTCCCTCTGGAACATGGGTGATGACTTCAGGAAGAGAATGAAGACCTGTCAATTCAATTTTCAATATGACTCTCTTTAGAAAACCACAGCTATTAAAGAGTGGGGTTTTTAAAGAAAAATAATAAAAATAATTCCAGGACTACATGAACATGTCCTCATGTGAAAAATATCAAGCAATTCATTCCATAACTTTGAATATTATAGTTTCACAGACCATGAACCTAAGGAATGATAATCATGCCTTCCTCCATAAAGATTTTTTCTTAAAGGTTGTTGTTAATGTAACTTGGTTGGTCATATCTTCCCCTCATTCCTCCTGGATTTTATCAGAAGACTCCTTACTCTTATCTCCAGCTAGAGCCAAGAGTGACATTATCTGGTGGTATCCGGTAGCAAGTCCACAACCCAGCTACCTAGGAGGGAAGTGTGTCAAGGCTTCTATTGACTAGTAAAATCTTGCTGCATCAGCTAAGTATCACCTGCCCCTTGCTCAGATATTGTCCCTCCAGATGTCCTGTTTTCAACTAAGAGACAGTGTGTCTCAGAGGAGCTGACTACTACTTTTTCATTGTATTAAAGTTTGACAGCACGCTGGGAATAAACCATTTCAAAGCCTAATGCAAACAAGTACCTCTTCCTCCTATGCAGGGATACGCCCTGACGTGGATGCAGCTGATGACAGAACGTGTGCAAAACGTTGCAGAAGCTGCCCATTTTGAAACTGAAAATTGCTACTATTTGTGAGGCTATTTTACCTTCTGCCATGACATATGGACACCATTGTGCTACTCACCCATGATCGCTAACTTGCTTTCACTAGACAGCTAAACGTACCCAGGACTGATGACAGCATTCAGGAAGCTATCAGGCTACCTTATTGCCACTGCTCAGGAAAGCCTCAGACAGGGCATGTCACCCAGCCTATTGAACTGACTTCTAAAAGGCTAGGAGAGAAAGAGATTAAAAGGAAAGTCAAGGAGGAAGAGCAGAACTTAAGACAGCTAGGACTGTATTAAAGGTGTAAGATTTAAAAGTAATATTAATTCAGATACATTGCGGGTTGCCTGGCTGTAAATACACTTATAACATCATATTTATTATTGATAGCATTAAGCATTTACAAAGAAATATGCAGGAGGTCTAGTACTGCTGGTTTGGTGTTATTCAAAAAATATTTAATTACTAAATATCTTGCCTTTTTGTGATCATCATCGTGTGTCCGCTAAGAGCTTATTAACACAGCCTTCGTGTTTAGTTTTCCACAGCACTTTTCCTAACACAGCAACTGCTCACAGTGGAGAAGGTTGGTTGGTTGATGTATGAAGGTTCACTGGCTGAAAAGTAGTTTTCCACCTTTCTCCTCCCTCCCCATTCTTTTGCATACTCAATCCAAGTTACCCCAAAAGCAAGCTACATATTCAATGTACTATTAGGAAAAATGACCACGGGTGAAGATTAGGACACTTTGGAAATGCATTGCTTACTTCGGGGGAGAAAGATTCTCCCTAGAGGACCCATGTCCTGGGGCTGTCCTCACACCCCAGGCTTTCACAGGCTCAGTGCAAGCTAAGAAAAGAGCAAGCCAGGGATTCTAAATTAGAGCCCATGTTCAGTTCTTAAAGTGAATTCTGGGGATCCAGTAAATTTTAGCCTTTCTGAAATCTGATTTCCTCACACTGAGGCATGCCACGTACAACTGCCAAGCCACAGGCTAGACCCAAAACAAATATTTTAAAAATGGTGAATGAAATAAGTAGCTTCTAAATTTAGATTTAAAAGTCCCCAATGTTGGCACATTCCTTACTTCTACTGGCAATGAATTTTAAAAGCAAGTGACTGTTCCATAATCTAAGTAACAGTTAATAGTCCAGTGTCTACTGATCCCTAATAGATATACATGCAAGTGTGAGTATGTGCACACATGACAGAAAAAAATGAAAGGGTGAGGAACAAATCAGTGAGTCTTCTTTATTTGCTGAGATGATCCACTGACGTATGACCAAACCCTTGGGAGCTGCATAAAAAGTCAAATATTATCATGATTTTGGAATCAATTTCAACACAGTCAGGAGCAGGATTTGGGGTAAGTTAGCGTTTAGCAAAACATTAAAGGAACCTCTCTGACATCCAGAGTGAGCTGACATGCTTGCATCTAACACACTTCCTTAACACTCGGTTTCAACAGCAGCTAAGGGTCCTAAATGTTTCTGAGAAGTATCTCAGATAGGTCACCCAAAAATCGTGTCACATGAAACTATTGAACACTTCTGGAAACTTGGCCTGGCTGCTGGAAACTGGCGTTCTTAATAGTATGTAAGCTAAAATAAATACTGAGAAACTAAAATATAAAATTATTATAAAACAAGCCCACCTAAAAGTTCAGGCACAAAGTAAAGACATCTTTAAACAACCTAATTAAAATTTAGTAAAAGCTATTTTTAAATAAAATTTTAAAATTGGAAGACTGAGCCAGCAATAGAGAGAAAGTAGAAGCCAAACCACAATCTTGCTAGAAGACACCCTAGTATATAATGCCACACACTTTTTCCATCCTTGAACATAAGAAATCTGGACTGCACTTCTCCAATTTTGCTACCTAGGTATTGAACATGATTGTTTTACCACATTGCTTAAGCTCTCTGCCAGCAAGCCACATAGCACGGGAATGGTTGAATGAAATTCAGAACAATTAGGTACAAAGCATATTATATATGACACAAATGTCATGTTAACTTGTTACAGCAAAAATAATCTTCATTATTTACATGTGCCTTTCATTAACAGCCAAGGAACTAACTCTGGAAGCTAAACCTGATTTCTTTATGTAGTGTTATCACCTACATAAAAGTCTTCCAGCAGGAACGGAACAATAGATTCCCTTTTCAACTGACACGTCATACAACCAGAAGATCTACATAAATCACTTTTTTGTTTAATCTTGAATGGTGGAGCACTTAGTTTTGCCTTTATAATCATAACAGCGAGACTGCCTCGAATCAGGATTACTCATCTGTCTGATCCAAGTCTTATCCAGACAGAAACCTAAGGGAGGTAAAGAAGTCTTTGTTTCTAATAAAATAATAGAATCTGTTACTAACTAAAAGATATATAATAACTTTGAAGTTTCTCTTGGCATTTGTTTTTAAGTATGAAGTGAGATGATGACTGTTAGCACATAGGACGTTATTGGAAAGCAAACCCTTTGTCCAATTTACAAAGTTTTTTAACTGCGAACCGAAACTATTAATAAACTTATCCTTCCTGCTCTTTAGACTTCTACCACAACTGCTATTCAGATTTATTCATGACTTCCTTTTATTAGAGACATGCCAAATCTGCTATATTGTCCACCTGGAAAAATGCCCACCGTTCACAGCCACTGAAGAAGTGGTCAGATATTAATCTTAATTACTTGCATTGCAGCCATCCAAACTGTTTCCATTCTTATAAAAGTTTCAGAACAATGTATTATTTTTAACAATTTAAAACATTTTAAAGCATTTTCTTTCTTAGGTTAAAACATTTTCTTACGAAACTGATTTCTCAGACTTGAAGATTTTGCCACAAATTTTGTACAAATGACTTATTTTCAAATCTTGTTTTGCATAAAAACTTGTGGTTCCAAAACTGTCTGGTGTCTCAGAACATAGAATTCCTTTTAGGGGAATCAGAGATACTTTTCCTATGCAGGCATTGTTTTTAATCAGATACCGCTGGGTAGTGGCACAAGTACAACACAAAAACAACAAAAAAAATCAGGCAAAAATGAGCAATGATCCTTCACAGCATTAAAAATTAATCAACAATACAAGTGAGTGGTATGCCCACAAAAGAGAGGTCAAATTATTTTCAGTTTGAGTTCCAACTATTCATATGCAGGCACCTAAAATAGTCTGATATAATTATAAAGGAACCCTTCTGGATGCCTGGCACACTTGCATCTATGACACTTCCTTGACATTTGGATTCAATAGCAGCTAAGGGTCCTAAATGTAGGTTTATCTGCAATTTATCTCACTGTGTTGAAAGCAAGTGACGACAAAGAAAACCCAAGCATCCCAACTGAAAATTAGGCAAGCTTTGGGTAAATACATTTAGTGACATAATCTTTCTTGTCAGTGCTGATCTTTTCACTGTGCACATACTACCACCATTATGATTGCCTTTGTATGGACTTCATAGAATCATAGAATCATTCAGGTTGGAAGAGACCCTTGCGATCATCAAGTCCAACCATCAGCCCCACTCTACAAGTTCTCCCCTACACCAGATCCCTCAACACCACAGCTAATCGACTCTTAAACACAGTCAGGGATGGGGACTCCACCACCTCCGTGGGCAGCTGATTCCACTGACTGACCACTCTTTCTGTGAAAAACTTTTTCCTAATGTCCAGCCTAACCCTACCCTGCTGCAGCTTGCAGCCATTCCCTCGCTAATTGCCCATGAGAAGAGACCAGCACCAACCTCTCTACAGTGCCTTTCAGCAGTTGTAGAGAGGGATGAGGTCTCCCCTCAGCCTCCTCTTCCTCAAACTAAAGAGTCCCAACTCCTTAATGCTTAGTCCCAAACCATAGTTAATAGTAACTAGCAAAATGAGATTTATATGCAGTAATATCTATTGAGATGTAGAGCATTACAGACCAGAATCTGTGAGAAACAATAGACATGCAGATGTCCCATCATGCTGTTCTGTGCATTCCCAAATGGTTAGCTGGCAGGCCAAAAAAGGTCCCTGAAGAGTCAGGTTTTTTGGGGTGGGCAGGCAGACAGAAGGAGACCCAAGGTCCTAGGAGCAGGCAGAGACAGTAGGCAGCTCAACCCACCAAGCAGCTCTAGACAGTCTAAGCAGTATCATTTCCCCCACTTCCTACCCAGATTTGGTGTCTTGCCCCTTCATAAGACATTTGAGCTTCAAGGCACTTCCATCCCCTCACCTATGTGCTGCTTGATGCTTAAGGGTGCTTCTTTCCCAGGCTGCATCAGGTGCCTTAATTATCACTCGGCTACGAGTCCTTTGTTTAGTGGCTGGCT
The DNA here is from genome assembly GCA_013400555.1 of Jacana jacana. Lineage (NCBI taxonomy): Eukaryota > Metazoa > Chordata > Aves > Charadriiformes > Jacanidae > Jacana > Jacana jacana. The sequence goes on from VZTM01000962.1 coordinate 64,279, forward strand.
CAGCCTGAACCTCTTTTTAACCTCTCTCCCTTCCCAAAAGACAAGGAAGAGAGAACAAGGGAGAGAGAATTCTGGGCTGAAAAGAAACTAAACTACTTTAATGAAATATTAATAATAAAAAGAAAATATAGTAACATAAATAAAGTATAGTAATATAAATAAGAAAATAATGAAATATATATTCTATATACAAAACCAGTATCAAGCTCCCAGGATGACAGTCATGTTGCCAGCAGGCACTGGGGAAGTCCCAGAGGGCCTTCTAAAAACTTAGCTGGTCTTCCCAGTTCCACAGGATAAATAATTCTACCCATTTCCACCTCACTCTTGCTGCTTGTAAACTCCCATAATGCTCAATATTGTGGCTTTATGGCCTTTAAATTAATGCTGAGAACAGTCTCCTGGCACCTGAACAAGAGGCTGAGTGACTCCCAGGAACCCCACAAGTATGTGGAAGTTGCCATGATGCTGTCTTCCTTCCCGCTGTTGCTCATCCTCTATGTGTCTTAGAAGAGATGCTCTGATAGGTCTTGATTGCTTTTTTTTTGAAAAAGCAAGGCTTTATAAAGTTGAGTGTAAACTCTGGAATTAAAGGAAGGCTTTTTTGTTCACCACATACACAGATTTTTTTCTTTCAAAGCAGCAAAGGAGAATCTTATAATTCATTATAATTCACAAGCTTTAAGAAAAATTTAATTATGGAAGTTTTAGTAGCAGGATGAGGAAGGACTTTCCCTGGAAGAGAAAAGTCTAGTGAATTACTTCTACTTCAGCATGAGGGATGGAAAAGTTCCCAAGAGATGCATCCATGACAGCACTAGCAATATTGTGAGTTTTTCCTCCTGCAACTACATTACAGTACAGCAACTACTATACATAAACATTAAGCAGGAGTTTCACAACTGAATATAAATGTCCATTTTGAAGTTCATTTGCATTGGAGATTTCTCCCATTCAGGATCTGATTCATGCATTACAGACCACCACATAAAAGGGCATATAATATTCAAGCATATGGGAAATAGTTTCTCTGTACTGTCACAGAAAACAGTTTGCTTTGAGTTCTAGGGTGCATATAGGGGTATGGGGTGTAGGGTTTTGGGGAGCCACTAGATTATTGCTGGAACCATTTTTAGGTCATAGTGAAATAAAAGGAGCTATAGTAGAAGCCAGCAACAGTAACCAGGAATCCACAGTATGGTATATGGGGATTTGCTTATATTTTGACATTTTTCCAGAATATAGAAATTCTCCCTGCCAGGTTCTCAAGTCTGGCTCAATAATCCCTTATATACCCACTAGAAAAACAAAAGCTTCTCCCTGTGTGTAGCCAAAACACTTTGGCTCTTCACTGCATCAGATAAGGGTGGGGTTTTTTGATAGTGGCAGCAGGATACCTCAGTCTGATGAGGCCATATTTAAATTTTGTCACCTCTATAAAGGAATCAAGGAAGACTTTCAACAACTGTTTTGAAAATTGATTGTTAAGTATTTTTCCAGATGGAAAGCTAGACAGAGACAGGAAAGCAGTAAGAGATCAAGCTGCTCTTATGTCTATGTTGCATTACTATCAAAGGTTTGAACTAAGGAGCAGAGATTGATATCTGCACTTGATGGCATAAGATATAGAAGAACATGGATATTGCTGGTTGACATTTATATCCATTACTTTTAAAAAAATCCCAGCAAACAAAAGGGACCGGGAATTCAAAGCTATTCACCAAATTGTCATTAAAAACCCCCACAGTATATTCACATTGGCCCCCAAAGGGGCATCAAAGAGTAAGAAATAATCACACTATAGTATCAGCTCTTAGAACAAATGCTTCATAAATTAAAAAATTTAGTTTGTGGCCTACTCCAGATAAAAATGTTATCCATATAGTCTGAACAAAAGTGCTTCATAGCTGGGGAGAACAGGTGGCACTTAGTATGCTGGTGATGCTGAGGTGGCACAGGTGACAGTGTATTGACAGACAGAGGGTAACTGACTGAAGAAAACAACATTCAAGCCACTTCAATTTCACCCTCCCGCCACCAGTATATTAACACCATTCAAATATACACTGATGGGATCAGAGCTTTCACCTGCACCATCCTGTCACTACTGGCTACTGAGTTATTTGTGAATTACATGGCAATTTGCAAAGCACACCAGTGCAGGCAACGTAATCAGGAGAAGAAAAAAGGAAGGCAAAAGAAAGAAATTAAAAAAAAAAAAAAAAGAAGGAGAAATGTATTTAACCACANNNNAAGAAGTTCTGACACATCACACACAGTTTTGGGTCCTTTACTCCCTCCTGGGGAGATGATTTTGCATGTCTTATTTGGACTGCCCTAATGCTAGTTAGTGAAAACGTGGCAAGTGTTGCAGCCATTTGGGATACCTCTTTCCTTGCATGAGCACACTGTAGAGCATTTTCTTTTCTGTTCTATAATACCACTTTGACTTCTTTCAGTCTTTGTGTTTCACAAACATGGCCCCTAAGGGCCCATGAAAAAGTTCAAAGTGGGTCACAGACTGCTCTGGGGTGAGAACAGACTGTATTAATTGTCTGCAATGGGGAAACTGAGTTGCTACCAGCAATTAAAGGAGGCTAATAGTTCTTTGGCTGATGTAAACACTCGTAGCCAGCAATTACAGCTCTTGCATATTCCCCAGACCTGAAGAAATTGAACTGCTGCCATTTTGTCTGAGAAGTGGTAAGTGACAGCTTAATTGACTTTTTTAGCCGGAGAATGGGAATTCAAGCTGCATGCTAACAGTAAAGTTACTAATTGTAAATCAACATTTTTTTTAATTGCAGAGAAATTTTAAAGAAGAAACACATGCAGTGTGGATTTAAGTTCATGGGTCTATAATCAAGAGACTGGCAGCAAGGCCCAGGGAAAAGAACTCCTTTCCAAACATTTGAGAGACATTGCTCTGCTGTATAACGTATCACACAAAAAGAAATGGAGAATGATCAGGGCACACAAGAAGTGAGTGAAGGGCAAAATACTTGGCAAATATCAAGTAGATTTAAGTGAGATACATTAAACGAATGGAGAAAGAAGGGTAACAATATTACCCTTTGTTTCTGTTTCCTTCCCTTCTCAATTCTCTTTGCTAGCTATGCCTAAATATTCATGAATGTATCTAAAAATCCAATAAAGAAATACCAAGCAATTATTATGTGCTTCCCCATCACCTGGGCAAGTCCGTTATTCTTCCCTACACAAACCCTTGTCAACTTCACAAACAGCTTTCCTCTGTGTGGCACTGGTTCCTGTTCCTGAGCGATGAATTTCAGCTTATTCCTCGCTTTCTTCGCTCCTTTTTAGTTTGCGATGTTTGGTTGAGCTGGTGGGATGAGAGGAGGTATTAGCAGAGTGTGAAGATGCTGGGGACAGGCAGCTGTGGGGTTTCCTGAATCCCCAGGAAGACAAAGTAAGCTGAAAAAAAAGGCAAAAAGGCAAAGAAGGTTGAGCTCTTCAAGCCCTTTAAGAGCTCTGCTCTTGGAGACGACAGAAGGAACGTGTCAGCTCTCCACAAAGGGGATGTGGAAAGGAAACAGATAAACAGAATTTTACTGTGGACACAGGGAAGGTGCCAGGTTTTCACTGTTGCTAGCTTCTGCTCTCCAAATATGCCCATTCACATGTTTCCCTGCCCTCCATAAGAGCCCAAAAGCTCTCCTTTGGATAGCAACCCCCACTCCCACAGGCAGGAACACTCAGTGCTGAGAAGGTGAAGGGAACAAGAAGTGTAAGAGCAAATAGGGTTTTGCACCGCTATTCACAGAAATGGAAATTCCTATCTTTGTCTCTCATCTCTTCTTGTGTTCATGTGGGATTTGTCCTTAGAATTCCTGTAACCCACTCATTCTGATTATACAGAAAATTAAAATGGAAGCTGATGGTCACCTGCCTTGGTCATAGAATCACAGAATGGTTGGAGTTGGAAGAGACTTTTAAATATCCTTTAGTACCAGCCTCTGGTTCATATACATTTTTTCATCCACCAGTACCTCCAACCCTTTCTCCACTGGGAGAAATACACTCATCAATATACTCATCTCCCAGCCTGTATCCGTGTTTGGGATTGCTCCAACTGAGGTGTAGGACCTTGCACTCGGCCTTGTTGAACTTCATGAGGTTCGCATGGGCGCACTCCTCGAGCTTGTCAAGGTCCCTCTGGATGGCATTCCTTCCCTCAAGTGAATCAACTGCACCACTCAGGTTGGTGCCTTCTGCACCACCAGGATGCACTCAGTCCCACTGTCTGCGTTCTTTATGAAAATACCAAATAGTGTTGGTCCCTGTAACAATGAGGGGATGGAAGGATCTTGTTTAAAGGGAACAGTCTCCAGCTCCTTCAGGACAATAGAATATGAAATTCTAATGAATCCTTCAGGGTCAACCCTTTTCCTGCCAAAGCCCAGGGACCCTGCAGCAGGATATTAAGGAACAGAAAATTCCACCTCAGGTGACCCCCTAGAGGTTTTTCAATAATACATGTAACATCTAATAAAACTAACAAAAAAAAAAAAAGATTAATTCCAACTTCAGTGAACATATTTCTTTCTTTCCTATTCCTGCCTACAAAGGTGCTGTCATCAGGAATTTCTTGAAACAGTAGATCAGGTATGGTCAGACAGCAGAGCACTAAGACAGCTGCAGTATTAGCCATGGAGCTATTTTTGGTACACAATTTCCTTCACTTTAGCTTTGAATATCACACTTGTGAAATCTAAAAATCATGTTCTGCTGACTGTGCCCTTGGAACAGCTAAGCTCACTTTGAGAGTCTTACATCTTGTCCAAAGACCCCTGATTTCATAGGACCTGTGCTAATTAACACTGTTATTCACTATGAAACCTTGAGTTTGGGTACTATTCAGCATCTGATGAAGCTGGAAGTTGGGACCTAGGTATGCAAATGTAAACTCCATGAGTTAAGTTTTTCAACAGGAACATAAAAGGTAGATAAAAAGGTGTTAAAGAGAGGTAGCTAAGGATTTACCAATTCTTTAATACACAGTATACAGTCACAATAGAAATAGTGGTTCAGATTAAAGGATATCATGCTACCTACTAAAAATATGCTATCTACTTTAGGAAGAAACCTGATTTTCAGCCATGATCTGACCAGAAGTATTTGGGTCCCCCTGGAAGTTTTCTTAGTCTAAGAAATATACTTAGTTGGGAAGCCACAGGATAGCCAGAGACTCAACTGCCTGCCATATATTGTGCAGAAGTCAGCAACCAGCCTGGGAATGGAGGAAATCCCACACGTGAAAAGCATAATCAGAAAGGTACCTTGATATTAACAGCTAATTAATAAGTAAATTATTGGTGGATATGTGGCACTGGTAACCACCTTCTGTTTTAACCTTACCTCCTTCTGCTATATTTGAAGATTCCTATATGAACTGTTTCCTGGTTCGTTTTGATAGCAATGAAGGGCCTTTTAGAATGCAAGTTCATCAAGAGACCATTATTTCCCTATCTCTGATTATAAGGCTATATGAGCTAAAAATGCCACAGTATCTAATCAAGTTATGCAATATAATAGACCAGGAAAAGTGATAATGGTAACAAAATACCGAACATATTTCCCATTTTATTGAACACTGTATGGTAGCTCCATCTTTGTCAGCATTATTAAAGATTAAGTGCTCTGATCTGCTCCATTTTGTTGGAGCAAGAAAGGAATGTGGCTCGAGAGCAGAGCAATAAATAATAAGTTATTTATTATTACTAACATTTATGTTCATTTAAACAAATTTTGGCTTGATGAGTCTTTGTTCCTTAATGGCCGCTGTGCCTAATGGAATCGCTGAGACAGTAAATTTTATGGCTTCAAAATTAGACGACGTTGTTCTGGTACCGGTACTGGAATGTGCATTACTTCTAAGGTAATCTGATAATATACATTAGAACAGGAAAAGAAATTTTTAAAGGTTAAAAATATAGGATGACAGGAAGACAAAACTTCACTCTTGTACAAGAAACTGCAACTCCCAATGACCTGAGCAATACAATACTCACAACAACTGCTGCAAAACCAGATTCATGGAGTACCTGAAATTTCAGAGTCCAAAAATCTATTAAATATCAGTTGAAAGTTTCTTGTCACCAACAAGGAGTAACCTCATACAATGGCATTTAAATTTTCCTTTCAATATTTATGATGTTCCCACGTGGGAACAGAACATTATCTGCAGTGCTTTTGGGAGCAATGGTTGAGGAGGGACCCGATGCAAGTAAAGCAGTAGAGGCCCCTGCCCAGACTATTGTCAGTGTCCAGCAGCAGCTTCCTCAGCCCTGACAGGCCCTTCCCAAGGCTGTATCATTCAGTGGCTTATGAAGATTTTTCACTCCATATACTCAAACCACACACTTATTTCTGATGGAAGGTACTGCCCTTTGAGCAATCAGCCTGAATTTCATGGCATGAAAGCCAATGTCACTAGAAAACAAAGATTGCAAAGATTGTTTGTTTGCAAGGAATGTTCTGTTGCTGAAGACTTTGCCTTTGTACCTAAAGGAGAATAAAAAATTTATAAACACTCTTTCCTCTTCATTTCTAATATTAGTGTCTATCTTTTCTCATTACTGTTACACTTGTTCTTTTTTTCCTTCTCCCAGCTTAAATTCTTGGCAATGAAATGAAACTATGTCTTGCTATGTAAAGGACTGTGACGAAGTTCTGACCTATCTGTTTCCCACTCCTGATGTGAAGCCATCCTGTGAAGTCAGCCTCTCCAATTTGCAGGAGACTTGGCAGAATTAGAAACTATCATAAGGATTGCAACTTAGACCAGACAAATTGCCCTAAGGCAGCACAAGCTTTCCTACCTCTCTTTCAGCTTTCATCCATTCAGCCCTTTGTGCAGGTGAGAATTTAGTGACGTGGGTCAGGTTTCCAAATGCAATTAGGCACCTAAAAACTGTCTAAAGAAGGTAGTGCCAGGACCCATTGGAACAAAGCAGCTGAGCTGGAACCACATATCAAAACCTGAATCTTCCCCATATCTGTTCCATACGTCCCTACAACTTTTAGGGACATTTAAAAATGTTTTTTCCCAGTCTGTCCCTTGAAGGACATTGTACAACTTTTGAAAGCTACTGGCAAGGTAACCAGTACCTACCAGGCTGAAATGTGTCACCCACTGACATACTCTGTTTCAGACCAGTTAGGTTTTGTTCTGTTTAGTATAATTACACAGAAGAGGTCACTACCACTTCTTCCCAAGTCCTTCTCTCTGATGTCTGTTAGCCTACCTGGTAAGACATCTTTAGAAGTAATGTGAAATTTCTCATTAGTTGGCATGGGAGAATTGTACCTGACTGAGAAGGCGGTGGAAAAACAAAAAGAATAAATGTGTAATAGAAACCAAGAACCAAGACAATGCAAACAATGAAATACATCTACGGCTGCTGGTCCTGCTAGAACTCTCTGGTTAGTACTGGAGAAATGCAAAAGGTTCCAAAACCAATCTGATTTGTTTTCAGAGCAGATTTGCAGAGCTCTTCCGACCAAACTTTTTACTATTGCCCTAACATATATGTTGACTATACTGCTAAGTGAGAAAGAAAAACCAGTTACATAATGTGCCAAAAAGTGTCAGGAATATTGCACAGTTAGGAAGAAACTTCTGAGTTATGTCAGTTTTATATTAGTATCCAGCAAGAAGATACTTTTGAGTGACCATAACAGATCTGAGACTGCTGACTGTGACGTGTGGTTTTGGAGGAACTCTAGAATCAGTCATTTGAGACAAAAGAGCAATAGAGATCAGAAAACCCTTGCTGAACAAATAACTACTTTAAAAGATCATAATTCACAGTTAAGAAATATGACTACAACTTGCCAGACTTTAGAACATAACTAGATTGGTCTGAAGTATTTTGAGGCAAAACAAAACACTTTCTTATGTACATAGGACAA
>VZTM01000962.1:72492-85160 GCA_013400555.1 Jacana jacana
GGGTGGGAAGGTGGGGTAGGAAGGGGAAGATATGCATTCTGTACAATGAAAATTACTATGCTGCTCTTTGCACAGAGATGATGAAGCACTAAGATTTAATTAGTCACAGGCACAGTGACAGCTACACCCAGTGACTGGAACACTAGCTTGAACAAACATAACTGAGTTGGTCACTTATGCATGATCTGTGTGACTCCTGAAGATAGAATAGCAAATCTGAAGACAGATCTAGTGGAACATAGCCGAGTAAAGCTCAGAGCATATAGCAAAGAAATTGTCCCTCCTCACAAGCTAAATGTAAAGAAAATATAAGATGCATAGTTGCTTTGCACAATACCTTTTCTCCTGCTGAAAATGTCGGATATTCCACTTAAGATCAATCTGCTCAAAAGTGTGCATCTCAAGAGACAAGTACTTCTAGACATGGAATCTGCTGCTCCTTAAGTCAATATTTTAAACAGTTATATGGATTAAGACAGTTTCTTCCATTTCATCTTTGAAGCCTAGAAGATCATCTTGGAACTAAACACATGCAGTGTATCAGGAGAACTGAATCCCACCTTAAAGGCTACTGACTACATTTTGTAGGACAGAAACCTATACAGGTAGAACAAAGATCAGAGCAAGGTATTATACACATAAATATGCTCAAAAAATCAAAACAAAACAAAAACCCAAAACAAACAAAACCCACCCAAACAAAACAAAACAAAACAAAACAAAAACAGAAAATGCCAAACAGAAGAATTTATACTGTAATTTATCCATGTCCAATCTGTGGTCCCACCATGGCATAAATTCCACGTCTATAAGCTGGGGATATTGCAAACAGGTTCTGTATTGTTATTTTCACTAATTAGCAACAGGATTATTAGAGAATACAATTGCTGAATATGGGACTTCAGGTTGGTGGTAAGTGGTGAATGGACAGTTAAACAGCTAAGAAATCAGAATCTTTGCCACTGCATTATTTTTTCTGAAATGTTTAGTGAAAGTCTTACAATGAGACTATTTGATTATACGGCCACTGGTAATGAAAATAGAAGTACGAAAAATTTTCCCAAAATTCCTTTTTATAAGAAATGTTTGAACAGAACATTTCTTTCTTTGTAAGAAAAAAAACCTGCTGGAGCTAAAGTTTTTGCCTATGAAGTACACCTGTGTCATTGCAGATTGGCACCAAAAAATGATAATTTCATATGAAGTTGCTCCTTGCTCCTTAAATTAAAGAAAGACAGCTTAGTATGCAGAGGGACCAGCAAAACAACCTCTCCCACCACTTTGCCTAAAACATCAGAAAAAAAAAAGCAGAGCACAGATGAGCCAGTGGATTAGACAGCAGGAGAGAAAAGACCAAGGAGAATGGTGTAGAGAGTAAACCCTGAAAGGACTCTAAGATCCAAATGATAAAGGAAACTGACTGAGGAATACTGCAATATTGCACTTTTCCAAAAGAATGTGTAAAGCTTCAGCGATTGGCCTTTTGCAAGCAGAAATCTTCAACTAGCTGAACACAAGCCTCTCTCCTCTTCTAGAAGCTCTTTTCTCTGATTGCTCAGGATGTTAATCCAATAAAGGTCTGTAGTAGGTCTAAGCTCAGATCTAAATCTTTTACTCATCACTACCTGAGAACACTGTTTATAGCAGAGGGTCAGGAAAAACTGAGCTTATGTCGTGATGGTCTTTTGAATCCCCTTCAAGAGCAGAACTCAGCTCAATCAACAATTTTTCAACCTGCAATACTTTTCAAAACTTTCCAAGAATTACATATATTTTTATAGAAAGCAGATAGTACAGGCTTGCAGTAGATTCTATTTTATGCTCCCAGAAAAGGAAATAGTTGAGGATAAAGGGTAGTAACAAGTTAAATGTTCCCTATTAATATGGTCCCTAAACTAAAACAGCTCCCCTCTTCCCATACACTGTAAGTTGGTCCAGACTGATAGCATGCCCAAGTCAGCGTAAAGCTCAATATCTGCCTAGGGCTGCAACACCACAAATGAGTAAGTGCTGCACAGTTCCACAGCCAAAGCCTGATGGGACAAAACTGTAACCATAACTGAGAAGACAAGTGCTTTATAAGTGTACGTCTAGCGTAGGACGGAGAACCCTACTTTAGTCATGCTGATCTCAGACTGAGAACAAAACTACCAGTGGAGAAACACATCAAGATTGACAATGACCAGGCTGCAGCGCAAAGGCATGCCCAAAGATTTTCCACAAAGAGGTGGCCATTGAAATTCTGGTCACAGACAGGACTAGGTTTTGTGGTGGGAAGAGAAATTTAGGACAGAACTTTGCAAAGCAGATGATGGGAGTCCACAAAAACAGCATGGGAATCATTTTGCTCACACATGCACTAGTACAAAACCTGAGATTTTTTTTCCTCTACTTGTCTTCATTTACCTTTGATTCATATCTTGCAACAGCAATTTTCTGTTCAACAAGCAGATGCTTTTCTGAGGCATGCTGCTTTCTGACCTCACTCACTGTGCACTCTGCTTCCTTCCTCTTCATCTGCCTAAATTTACTCACTGAGAACAAAGACATCATTGTACTGGACCAGTGGTCCATCTGTTCTAGAAAGCTGTTTCCAGTTGTATTTAGTGCCAGATGTTTCCTAAGGAAGCATCCTCATGGTCAAAATATTGAATATCCTCAGTGAATGTATGCCCAAATGTACTGAATGCAAGGAATACCACCAAGTATGTAGAATATAACCCCTTTGTGCATGCTATGTTACCATCCTTCCTTAAAGGTAGGACAACAGTATTTCACAGTGAACTGTGCCACATTTGCTCCTACCGCACTTGTCTGATAGAATTTTGAAAGACTTTAGAACACGGTGTTTTATTTCACTATTCACAAAGGAAACAGCATTTCTTGCTGCGTAAGGCACCGCAATGATTTGTCCAATATTGAACACCTACAACAAATTGGTGAGTTTCCTACGTCTTTGTGAGTCTCAATGGAGGCTGGAGTCTTTTGAGAACAATCCCTAAAATAATAGTCCTGAATCTTTTCAGAACCCAAAATATTTGCCTTGCTCCTATGAAACTGCCACTGCTGTCATCAGCAGTTTTGTCACAATTAGACAGAGAACAATTTAACTTTAGTGGATCTTGCCATTTCATTCAAAATTACATAAAATGTGGGCTGTCATCTGTATTTTTTCTTTTCAGAAAGCCTAAGAAATTACAAAGCTGGTAAGTGAAGCCCAAAGAAGCAGAGATGGAGCACAGGTTAATTTTTAAATGGGAAGCGGGTCTTTCTTAACAGTTTTACCAAGCTGTCATTTCAGAGTGGCCACCTCTGAGAAGCTGTCAACTTCACTGATATAAATGAAGTTGCAATAAGGGAAGATTGCCAAACTTTGGCTGCTCCCAAGGACAATAAGCAACTGCAACCACCACCAGTTCAAGGGGCAGTGGAGTGAGCTTCCAGGAGTATTTTAAAACCATTCCCCAGTGTTCTTCGAAACTCTAAGGCCCTGTAGAAGATTGTTGAATATGTTGGTGGTATACTGACTACAAAATTTTATCTTGTACAAAGAACCACTTGGGCCACATCAAGTTGTTTCAACTATTCTGTATGTATAATATTCATTTCTATATTGACTTAGTCTACTTCCAGCTTCCAGCTTCTGGACTTTGTTGCACTTTGGCCTGCTAGACTGAAGAGACCATTGTTAAATTTCTGTTACCCATATACCATCCAAAATCATAGATTCCTAGAAGGGTTTGAGTTGGAAGCGACCATAAAGATTATCAAGTTCCAACCTCCCTGCCAGGGGCAGGGACACCTCCCACTAGAGCAGGTTTCTCAAAGCCCCATCCAGCCTGGCCTTGAACACTCCCAGAGATAGGGCATCCACAGCTTCCCTGGGCAGCCTGTTCCAGTGTCTTACCACCCTCATAGTGAAAAATTTCTTCCTGATACCTAATCTGAATCTACCTTCTTCCAGTTCAAAGCCATTACTCTTTGTCCTATCACTGCCCATCTTGGCTAACTAATTGTAAAGAAAATACACACTCACCCACCTAAGTATGCCATCTCTGATACCTGCTGGTGTACTCTCCTACCTACTATAGCACCTATCACCTCTATCCCTTTTTTTTTTTGGCACAGTGTGACAGCCACCGGGAGTTAGATGGGTAGTTTTCAATTTAAAAACTCTTTCAATTTAAAGCCATTACCCCTTGTCCTCCTGCTACACTCCCTGACAAAGAATCCCTCTCCAGCTCTCCTGTAGGCTCCCTTCAGATACTGGAAGGCTGCTGTAAGGTCTCCCCGGAGCCTTCTCTTCTCCAGGCTGAACAAAAACCTTCCCTTTATGTCTGTATGTCAGTCCTTTTTTTTTGGTCAGTGAGAAAGAACACTTGCTAGGCAGACTAATCTTAAACTTGATATGATAAAACATGTTTTCCAATTCTTGATGAGTCTTACAGCTTTCGTTATTTACCAATGCCTCTCTTTGATTGTGGACATGAAAACCAGAGATAGAATGTCAGTTTTGCTAAGGTAAAAGCTAAATGTAAGCCAAAAAGTTAACCAACGGCTGGATTATTCACCTTCCCATGATTTGAAAGATTACATTAATCCTTTCTCCACTCCAGTGCTCCAGGAGCTGATCCAGGAGATCCAGGAGCTGACTCACCACAAGCCCCTTTGTTTTGGTCTCACTCTTACCAACACTTCCATCTTCCTTCCATTTCTGTCTGTACCTACGCCAAAAATCCTTGTTTCTAGATGTCTGTCTTCTCTAAATTCAGTGATCCAGATTGCTTAGATTGCTTTCTCTTCCACTCTCAGCCTCTCTGTTATTTTTTGTTTAAGTTTATCTGTAAGAAATCATGCCTGGTTGCCAGAGTATTTTCTCCCAGAATACAAATCCCCATCGGGACAAGGATATCATAGAATTAAAAAGAAATCCACCAGGATTCCTAGTGTCTAAAACAGGAATGTGTCAATTCATGTGTATTTTGGGGTATTAATAGAAAATTAACTGATTTATAAATATATTTATAATAGGTATTTCTTTTCACAAAGTGATGGCTGCTTTTGGGTTTGCATTGGTTCAACAGCTTAAAAAAGCAGGTCTGGAAATTGGGGCTGGAGAGTGGTAGAGCACTAACAAAAAACAGGAAGGAAGGAAGTGAAAAAAACAGAAACTGTTGAAAAGAACACCAGAAGCGTATCTTAAAACAATTTGAGAAGTAACAGAGAAGCTGAGTTAGAGGAAGAGCATGCTACAAAGAGGAAGAACATGTGTTAGGAAATTACATTCTCAGATAAATGGAAATGAAGGGCATAACTTCACAGGTGCATGAAGTCACCACATTTCTACAGACATTAAAACACCTACGTGCAGATGAGCAGTTTGATGCCAGAATACGCGAAGGGATTGAATGTTCATCCCACTATGGGTTACCTGTCTATGCCCAGGTTTGCTGTGTTTCTGCCCAGGCTCACTTAGCTTCTCTGAACGCATCCCAAAATGACCTTATTCTTCTGTCGATTGTATAACGAGAAGATGAAGCGGTGAAATACACGTGTGTTCAATAGTTTTGTGTACATATATGCAGCCACACACTCATTCAAGACCGAACTATGAGAGGTCTAACTGACTTCATTTAAGTAAAATATCTGTGGTGAACATAATTATTTCTTTAGAGAATTCTGAATACTCTGTCTTTATGTCATGTAAGATTTTTTGTCTTTTAATAGGCAGTAAAATTATGCCATATAGTTAAAAAATGTTTGGAAAAGGAACTGTATCATCATTGTCTTTATTTCCACACGTAAGATGGTGCATTTTTTGTGGTTACATGTGTAGTCTTACCCCACACTTCTTCAACCAGTAAATATTTTCCAGATGTCTAATATTCTGAGAAATTTAATGGAAAGCATATAGTGAGGTCTGCGTTTGTCAATATGGAGAATCTCATCCCTTTGTAGGCCTTGAGGGTATTCTACAGTATCACAAAGGAGCTATTAATAGAAGCAAGTCTGAATCAAAGGAATCCAAGCAAAGTATAATGATAGAAATAAACAGCTAGTGCTGGTAGATGTGCACTAGAAGTGATGCAAATGCAATGTTTGGGACAAAAGATGCCTGAAATTTTTAAACCTATATTTACATTTATTTCTAAAACCTCTGCAATTCTGAAAAACTGATTACCCATGCATTTACACACAGGCCTTGTCTTTAGGTAACATTTAGTTTTGTGGGATCTTCTTCTCCCCGCCCCCCCAAAATAGAGAAAACTGCTAATACTACATTCCCATGAAAATGCCCATAGAAGGTATGTAACAGTGTTATGATGATCAGGAGGGGATTTTGCCACAATAGAGTTGTAACGCTTCTATTTTTGTGCCTACTCAAGTAACCAGTAGAAACTTCAACACTGAAATGAACCGTCAGTTTGTTCGGAAGGAAATAACTACCAGTTTCTGTATCTGAATTACAGTTTCTTCATTTTTCTGACTTTTCCTTGCGGCAACAAGGAAAATCCTTCCTTCCATGTATTTACTGAGCAAACTAAGCAGCGGGATTTCTCATCAGATGAAAGGTCAGCGGCAGGTAGAACAGCTATAGTCTTCTTCAGACACTTCCCAAAGCTCTAGAAATTATTAACTTTTCTTTTTGTGTTCTTAAGAAACATTTTAATCACTCCAGTATAACTAAAATCGGAGCACTTAAATAGTTGGGTTTCTGCCTGGATTAGAATTTGTCCCTCCCAAGCATGCCATGTTAAGTACTTGCAGTTACTGTGGGGTTTAGATTCACAAACTAACAATATTTCATTGGAGCTACATATCTTACTTACTGATCTATCAGAACTTCAGAGGACTTTTGTATCTATTTTCATTTTATTCTTCCAATTCCAGAAACTCACAAAAAGTTGTCCTGAGATGTTTAAGAATGCACAGACCGCATAAATTCCTCATTCTGCATAAATGCCTAAATAAGTATGATGTATTAAAAGCTGGAAAGGAATATTGGCTCTGCTTTTGGGGAGAAGAGTGTTTGAGTATGCAGCACATGAGAGCTATTCACTAGCTTAGGTACTGTTCCCTAGCTCGTGGTTTATCTCTGCCTATCCCTAAGACCTTCAGCTTAATTTACTCATGGTTTTATCAACCCTAAAGCAAGCTGCAGCAAACTTGGCAATTTAAAACCAGCAGGAAAATTCTTTGAAATTTACCTCATGAAAAAATTAGAACCGAAAGGCGGCATGTGAAAGCAAAGTCCTTATAAACAGAAAAATTATCCCAAATAAAAAACCAAAAACACACAAACCAAATAAACACACACAAAAAACCCCAAATGAAGTACTTAAAAAAAAGAGGAGTGTACAAAAGAAGTATTTCTGCCTTAGTTCCCTGTAACATCAGCAAAGCAGCCCTGAATCACCCGTTGTGGCCCGGACTGCAGTAGCCCCTAACGGCAGCTGCCCTGAAGAGCAAGCAGCTGAACTAGAGCCCACAGTGTGTTTAAACGATACCTCTCAGCTTGGATGCCCCTTCTAACTGCTGCTGTGAAATAATCAAGAAACTGAGGAGCAACCGAGGAATCACTGAATACTGTTGAACTCTTGAGTAGGAAATATTTTTCCCATCAGAGTGTTACCTTTGGCTGTCTGGCCCCAGGGTAGCTCTCCTTTTCTACTGTAGCTTGAAATTTACTTCCTAGATATGTTTACACACCAGCTAGCTACTTCCTCCGGTATGAGAAAGTCCTAGAGAGACATTCAGTTCAAGCTATTTTCTTTTTCCCCATGTGACATGCTAAGCTTCAGGAGTTTTCCCACTGCCTCCTTATAATGGGCTGAGTTACAGAACCCAGAAACAGACCTTCTCCCTCGAGGACCCATTCACCCATGCAGGAATAGCCCATGGCTGGTGCTGACTGACCTCGCCTCAACAGCAGGGGAAAAAGCTGAGGCTCTGGTCCTCCAATTTGATTAATTTCCTTGCACCTCGATCACTTTACTCTCGTTGATATTACAGCCTTTCTCTGCTGATGTCATTCACGAAACCAAAGGTTCCTGACGGCAGGGTGGCTGTGCAGGGCACTCGCACCCTCTTGTGGTGCTCAGTGCGGGCCCAGCAAGCAGCATGTCACAGGGCCAGCCATCCTGCACTCCCAGGCATCCCACTCCCCCAGGCATGCCATGCCCCCAGGCATCCTGTGCCCCCAGGCACCACCCTGCCCAGCTCTTCAGCCAGGCAGGGCTTTGGAGCCCAAGCCAGATATGTGGGGGTTTGGGAAAAGCATTAAAGGGGTCTGTTGATGAGCTCAAGCAACTTTGAAATAGCTACTGATTAGGTCAGCTAAGAGACAAGGTGTTTCCAAAAAAGTATAGCACCATTAAACATCACTGTGTATGATTTAGAAGTGTCTTTCTCTCAAAAGAAAAGAAAAGATTTAGAAGTAAAGCTCTATTATTTATATATATACTCATTGATATATATATACATATAAATGCACACCTATAGACATATATATAGTCTACTTATATGTAAATAGGATGTCGTTTAGGAAATTTGAAGAGAGAAACAGAAGATGGAATAAAGAGCAAAAAAGTCCTGGGCCCACTTAATTAAAGATGTGTGAATATTTATTTATTCTGTTGGCTGAAGAAACTGAAAGGTCATTGTAGGTTAATCTCAAAGGTTAGTGAAATGAAGATGCTTGTCCTCCAAGACTTGTTCCCACTTTATGGGAAGAAGGTTTCTTTCCTCATTTTGCCTGCATTTGGCATCAGAGTAAAGCTTTTTTAAATATAATTTCCAAGTTCATTGTCCCAAAGAGAAGACAAAACCCTAAAATCCAATCAGAGCAATGCCAACTCACAGTTTTGGCTGGTAGGTTGCATCCCAGAGCCCATTCTTCTTGCTTATCATAAAGCTCTCTTGAGTTGCACTTAACCCTTGGGCATGGGATTCACCTGCCATCTATTCCCCAGGTCAGACAGTGGGATGGTTGCAAAACACTGGTTTAGGCTCTTCCCCTTAGTGCTGTGTGATCACTTCAGGCAGAGAACCACAGAGTTAACACAGAAGATTTCCAGTGCTGGGAATTCTCTGGTCAACAAAAACAAGAATAAGAACGTATTTTGGTTAATGTTTCCACTGCAGAATGGTGTGATCTCTTGTTGCAACAACTGTCCACAGGTAAGAGTTTAATATTTTTATCAGCTGAAAAGTATTAGTATTTATTTTGACTGACTATATTGCTACTTGAATGTTTCACGTGTAACTCCACAAAGAGTCACAACCTTTTACATGCAACCATCATACTCCAAATGATTTCTACATTCTTTGCAAGAGAACAATGTCTAGACGTATTTAATGTAAACATTCAGAATTGATTGCATTGTGGGTTATGATAGCTGCACTAGCAGGAGGCTGTCGTCCTCTAATGGCCATGGACAGAAAGAGCTAAGAAGGTGGCAGTGGAGTGGTCTGTTCTGTCCCCTGAATTCAACTGAACCTGGTCTTAGGGAACAAGGTGGTGATGTTAAGGCAGATATTTGTACTGGTGGATACATGTCACCATGGTCTTCCCTGCAGAGCCACAGGGCCAGTTTTAAGCACACTGCTTTTAGGTAAAGCTCCATAAAGTGTCTGATTCCAGCAGAAGACTTGAAAAATTATGTCAAGGTCATTACATGTACTTATGTTTCCTTTAGTGTAAACACATGCCTCTTTCAGCTTGACTTGGATGCACAAGAGTCAGGAAAAGGTTTGGATTTTTGCAATATATTGCATTAGCACCGGTCTTGCCAAGAAGATGTCAATAGTCCAGAGACTGCTACTGAACCAACAGAGTTATAAAGAGGTAGTACTAATGCACCTCTTTCTGTGGCATCAAAGCATCTGTCTATGAGATAACAGTTAAAACCAGCTGAATCAGAGTATCTACTTTACTGTAAAACAGAAAATTATACATCTTTGGGGAAATTCTATCTTCCACTACAAACCCCTTGTGTTTTTCAAAGTTCTGTAGAAAAACGTAGGCTTAGGATTTTTACTTTTAATACTTCAGCATTCCCAAGCTCAATGTGAAAAAAAGGACGTTTATCCATTATTTGAATATTTTCATAAGCAATAAACAATCTCTACTGCTGCTTGAAAAAAATATTTCTCAGACCCAATTTACAAAAATAAAAGAAACCACAGACACCTGATTAAAAAGCTCGTGTGTGTAAATCTGTAATACTTTAAAAATCAAAGCCAGCCTCTATATTTAAAAAGTATTGAAAAGTATAACCATTAAATTGTATTATGCCAGTAGACAACGCTGGCAATATCCAGATTTTAATTTTTTCCAGCTAAGAATGCAAATAGCTTTTAAGTTCCCATCTGTAGTCACCTGCATTTTCTGGTGGTGTGGTTTTACAATCTTTGTGCACTATCATTAATAAATGAAAAAGCAAGAGAGATAGCAGATAATAATGATTGTTTCACTCTGTAGACATTTGAGATGTACTTGGTCATAGCCTGTATCAAACCACATGAAGCATTACAGAACAGACTCGGAGAACACATCTCTGTAATGCTGAAAATTAGTCTTAACTTTTATCTCAGTTAAGGGAGGTCAGCAATTTCCAGCTTTCAGAGAGCAGGGGAACTACTTTAATATTCATACCTTCTAGCACACCTTTGCTGTAGCTACACTTAATTGACCAGCCTGTTAACTGTACTTCTCAATGTGATTCTCTGGGTCATAAAATTGTCCAAAAGCACTGCCAAGCCAAATGAAGAATCCTCGTATGCCTTTTAGTTCCAGTGGGTGCCTGTTTCCTCTGTGACCTCCCAACTCTCGATTTGAGAATATCCCAAGACCTTCAGCACCGACCATTGTACAAACCTCTACTGCCTGTGAGCGTTCACGCAGAATAAGAGCTAGAGAATAGTGCTGAGACTATCAAAGCCATCAACTCCTCATTCTCCTGAAGCACTCAGAAAACACAAACAGAAGATGCAGTCAGAAATAAGAGTCTGGTCAATGCATTTCACGGTGGCTGCTGCAGGAGACAGTTGTTCTAAACAGATGTTTGGCCTCAGTTTGGCCTTGAATGCAGAGAAATTTAATCCATCACAAGGGCCGAAGAACTGGTTCAGCCTGGGGAAGAGCATCTATAGGGTGGTAATGCACTTATAACACAACCTAGAATGAGGTTATGAATATTTAAGTGGTTGTACAAAATGTCAAAGGTAGTAGAAGACAGAAGGAAAGTTTTCAGATATCCATGCTATCTAATATGCAGAGCAAGAAATTTCAGCTTTTTAAATTTTTTTTATGGAGATGTAAACATTTCTGCAGCTCTTTTTCTTTATTTTTCTGAATAAGAGTAGGGTTAGGTAGGAGCCCTATAACAAAATATAATGTTGGGTCAGCAGCTTCTTGGCTCTGTCACAGTAAATGACCAGTGACAACAAAGTTAGATGGGGAAAAAAGTTTTCAAAAGAAGACAAACCCTTGGATCATGTTACAGAGCCATCCTGGAGCCAACAACATTGTCTCTTTTAGGCTAAAACTAAGCAGGAAGACTCAGTCAGGAGCACAGAAAATCCACGGCTGCTGCTAAGTGAAGGGCAGACTGAAGAACATCTGAGTTTAGTTAAACTCTACCTTTTCCATGCTTTGCTTGCTCCCATGGACTCAGGTATCAGCTCTGAGCCAGAGGGTCAGCTATATCACTAGCAACTTTTTCTGACCCTCAGCGTTATCTTTCTTATGCAGGGCACGTCTCTCTGCTCAGAGACCTTCTCTCTGTTTCAAAGCCCCTTCAACCTAGTTATCTGAACACGTTCCTGACCAATTTTGTTTAAAATGCATCAGGGCTTTGGCTTTTGATTATTGATGGGTGAGCAATAACCGCTAAGAACAAATACTCAGGGACACACAATGTTTACTGAAGTGATTCAGGCATCTTCTGCATGCATTCAGAGTTCAAAGAGTTGTCAGCAGCTGCAGCAAAACTGGAAATAAGAGGGTGGCTCTGAGAAAGGCAAAGTTTGGATGCAGTTTCTCAGTAAGAAGCCACTTGCTGTGTTTATTTGGCCATTTGGTATTAAAATCATGTTCTTACCCCATTCAAACGCCATCATTATAGTGGATTTTAAATAACATAATGGCTTATTTGGAAATAGAAGCATATGAAATATAAAGTTGCTATTCTTGAAATTGCCCTTTACCCTCCCATCTCAGTCCTGTATATGAAACAGTAGTGCTCTGTTTCTAAGTTGGCTTCAAATCACTAGTGTGTTTCTCATTTATAAAACACTTTTTACAGCCTAATTGGGAGCAGTTTAATTCTCGGATTCTCAACTCCTTACTACACCAGTTAAGAACCCAATTGACTGTAACGATTCAGAAAGAGTCTCTTTTGGAGCCTTTACAATATGTCATGTAAATTGGTGTTCAGGGACTTTAAAAAAATTATTTATATTATATTTAACTAGAATATTATTCACATGATAACAGTCCCAAGCACATTATGACATAATGGACTGTAGACACTTAGAAGAAGCTGTCATAGTTTATGGCCTCAAGGCCAATGAGTCTTTTACCCTGGAAAATGGTCCATAGCCTCATGCATAAGCCCGAAATCCTATCGCCAGAGGAACCTGAAGATCTGAGATGCTTCTTACTT